>QLON01002222.1:0-80138 GCA_003313675.1 Termitomyces heimii | reverse complement strand
TGCTAGCATTTGGAACTCTGACCAGTGGACTAGCAAATGTACTATGTATTTGTTGTTCAGTGGACTTCCGATTTCAATCAAAAGAGGAATCACCTAGCATCACACAAAACATAAGTTCAGCCTCTATACTCCTCCCAAGGGCATGAGAGACATGAAAACTCAGCCAGGGCTTTCTTTATGATATAATTCATCTGTTAACAACAACTTGAGCTAATATACAGACTGGAACTTAAGACTGAGAACAGTTTTTCCAAGCATTGCAAAATCATCGCCAATGGTCGAGCAATCGCAATGCAACATCAAGCTCAGTTTGCACCAAATTCAAGATCCAAAGTAATTATACATCATTGTATTAAGGTTGAAGCGGACCGGATGTAGAGCTATTGCGATGTCCCAAAAAACCCCATTTTGCAACTCCTCGTGGTTTTGCAACCCAGTAGTAGTGATAGTATCATTACCCCTTCAAATGCTGTGAAAACCCAAACAACTCAACATTTTTTGAACTCCTTAACCTCACGATGTATGTAGTACATTATTAGTACATACATCACGAGCCCCGGTTTTTGGCGTACACGAACTCAAAACTCCGACGATGGTTGTGGATTCGGAAACAAGGGCCCAGTGGATTTTCGATGGCGATATTAGTCCAACACACGACTCGTTTGTCTCAACTTCCCCACGATGTCTAACGACCCGCCATCTACTTCTGTCACAGAAACGCAGAAAAGACCGCTTTATGAATTGAGCACCCAGTTCAGAAATTGGAGATTCTCGCCTGAGCACCTTGCCCATCTTCGCTTTTCTTTGAACGCGGCTGCTGTCGATGCAATCCGTCATACGCTGGAGAACGAGAAGGTACATCTTTCGGTATTCCTACCCAATTCAAATGATGTGATTATTCTTAGCCAGGCTCGTCCGCGGTAGTGTCATTCCTCACAGCTGATGAAGAACTGCTTCTGGTGAAGTTGTACGTTACTAAAATAACCCAGCTCTGTGGACACTTCAGATTCCCAGAAGAAGTTGAGGCAACCGCAATCAGCTATTTGAAACGATTCTATTTGAAGAACACCGTTATGGATTGGCATCCTAAAAATGTCATGTGCGTCTGTTGTGAGGAAATGAATAGGCGAATGAGTTAATTGCCCGTTCACAGGTTGACCGCTTTATTTCTTGCTACCAAAACTACGAATAATCCAATATCCCTGGAGACATACACGACTCACATACCTAAAACCGCGCCTTCAGATGTCCTAGATCTTGAATTTCTAGTTGCGCAGAGCCTGGGATTCGAATTTGCGGTTTGGCATGCTCATCGAGCCTTGTGGGGCATCATACTGGACATGCAGGTTTGAAACTAACTTCCTCCGTTCATATATCTATTCACTTGGTTCGGCAAGAACTACTCAGGTTCTCTACCAGACTACAGATCTCTTTATGAAAATGCATTGACACATGTTCGCGCCTCTCGACTCACTGACGCAGAACTAATTTACACGCCCTCGCAAATCGCCCTCGCCGCATTTTCCCTCGCCGCACCTAATCTTGCCATTCAATGGGCGAACTCAAAAGCTCAAATCAATCCGACTCAGCCAGCGATTTCAATTGATAAACTCTTCCACCAGATAGACCTCTTGAAGTCTCTCATAGCTTCTGTTGGACAGCCTCCAGATATAGAGGCAGTCCGTGAAGTTGACCGAAGACTCAAGTTGTGCAAAAATCCAGAAAAAATAATAGGGAGTACTGCGTATCTCGCAAAAAAGGCTGAAGCAGAAAAAAAAGCGGAGGAAAAGAGGAACAAGAAGGCGAACGAAGCGGCAGTAATGGAGAAAGATCCTTTTCATCAGGAAACAGGCAAGATCGCGTTTGGTTTAGTGGATTACGACGACGACGACTGAAATACACAGAGCAGTCTACCTATAGTTATATATACTTTGAAGTAACGTTCCCGTGTAACAACAATATTTTTTTCAAGAATGTGTTTCCTGGTAAGCTCGCAAGCTAATTAGATCATCGATCCTATATAAGAGGTATCGCTGAAGGAAAAATAGGAGATATTCTTCTTGGCTGCATTTTGACCTCCTCTGATAATTGCCGCACGGGCTGCCAGGGAGGCTTCGAATGAGCCGAAGTTGACAACGATCGTAGGACCCCAAAAAAGGTCAGGTAAAATGTGGTGGATTTAATACGAGCACGATGGAGAAGTGCGGGGGTAAGAACTACGATAATCTCTTCCACGTTGTCTAAAATACACGTACTAGAATGAATAAGATGAGTTAAAAAAGGTGTTGAGGACGGTATGTGGATTCAGAAACCTGCCACTCATAACGTCAGACTGGGTACTTGTAATGTGAATGGACACCTCACAGCAATCGCAATCAAAGGGACATAATGGAGTGTCTGAATCCAGACGTAAAAGGCGAGAAAAGACGACGGGTACTGTGCTTACCACCTCCCTCATCACGTATACCAAGCTCCTCTTCTTTATAGATGAGCCATCCTTCCTCTGTCGTCTTGCCTGATTTCAAGTCAGAAGATGAAAGCATCAATTGAACGAAAAACACTGACGAGACCCGGACCCTCGAGAATCACGAAATTTCGCGTGATCAGTCAGAGCTACTTTCGTTGTCTTGTGAGGCTTTGACTTGTCCTCATTCTTCAACTTCTTCGATTTGGTGACGCTATTAGAAGTATCAATGACGGTCTTCGGAGGCGGTTTGCATTGGGTGGATTGCTCTATGGTTGGTTCATCCCGTTTGCGTTTGATGCTCTTCTTGTTCTTTGTTTTGTCTTCAAGTGAAGTATATGTCGAAGGGATGGACGGGGCGATTGAATCTTCACGCTTGGTGGCAAAGATATCATCGATTTCTGACATTGGTGGGCCCTAATCACAAATTTTTTCGAAGTCTGTCACAGCTGTCCCGTGAGAGCTGTCACGGTCACGTCAAAGACATAACCGTGCATGCGTAACTCAAAAGTGATTTCTTCGGGACTTGAGAATCGCTTCGTTAGTTTATATTCACGAGTTAGAGCAAGTAGATCTGGCCTTTGAGAGTAATATGTCGTGAGGTGAAAACCGAACATCGAGCACTCGACGAAGCCTGAGGTTTCCATACCTGAAGTCCGAATTTGGCAGAGCGTGAAACGCAAGGGTTAACCACAGTCCACACTGATTGTCACCAGTGACGCCACAGCCCACCATGCTGTGAATTATCTTTTTTTGCATTTCGGGCTTTATAGTGATTATTGTTCCAGGCCCCAGAACGGACAGCTCGGCCAAACACACATTCAACCTGATTTGCCGTCGTTTATGGCGCCTAACCCAACGTTTGATGCGTCCTCGTATTTCAACAACATGGATCCTACCCAGGCTGCTAAACAAATGGCCGCTCTTTCCGCTGCAAGTCAAGCAAGAATAGCCAATACTCGCCCCACGCCTTTTGTCAATCCACAAAGCGGAACAAACTCGGCACCATTGCTCGGAGGAACTAATCTTCCTGGATATATGTCGTCGAACTATGACCTCTCTTCCGGTCCATCTACGCAGCAAACTACTTTTCAGATGTTGAATAGCCATCCGCCATCGACATCTCCCTCTCTCGTCGACCCCATGTCCCAGTCTCTCCCGCGGACAATGCCCCCGACAAACGGCACTAATTTCGTGCAGCGCAGACAAGGCTTCTTGAACGGCCTCGCTAATGTCATGGCCTCTATGGGTACCCCATTACCACCTGCACTCATAGGCTTTCCCTCACCAAACTTCGACCCAAGTTCATCCAAGTGGAAGAATTTGGAACTTTCCTCAGAGATAGGTACCATCCGGATTGCAGGAAAAGATGTCGGGCTTTTCCAGCTTTGGGCTACTGTACTTCAAAGCGGAGGAGGGCAAGCAGTATGACAGCTACTTTGTACAATGATATTTCCTGCACTTATAGTAAATTCACAGGTTTCAGTCAACAATGGCTGGAGCGCAATTCTTTCTCATTTTGGTCTTCCAGATGAAATACCTCAACGAGGTCCGAACGTAGGAACCATTCCAGTTGCACAGATGATCGCGTCATTGTACATGACCATGATCTATCCTTTCGAACAATATTATAAAAACAACTTGCAAGATCAACAAAAGAGGGCACGGCAAGCAAGTACTCAAGGGTCTGTGGATTTTTTAGGATCCAGTCGACTTCCAAGTGGCCTTTCTCCAGCGCAAATGCAAAGAGGTCCATTATCGCAACAAACTCCAGCGCCAGTCGATGGCTCTTCGTCTTTCGCACCGTCTACAGTACAAAGACCAGAGTCAGTTCCACCAACTGACGCCACTCCAGATATCTCACATACCCATTCTGCCGGTGTACTCAATGATTCGCAATCAAACAATAATCTGTCCGACAGTAATGTTCTCGACGAGGAAACTCAGGGGATTAAACGGAAGATTGAATATGATGATCGAGACGGGAAGAGAGCAAAACAGAAAATTGGTAAGTCCTCTAACTCTCCACAATCGAACTTGTCGCTGATCTGCCCAGGGTCGGAACCCCCTTCTGAGGACTCGACTGTATGGGTCTAATTCGGGCTTTGATTTTCTCTTACTAACGTTCCGTGCCAGTCGGCTATTCCTCCGGCGGTTGATCGGAGTTCATCTGCCACGATGTCTGGCGTAACCCCGCCGGTATCTGCAACAATGCAAGCACCATCACGACCCCGTCAACAACCCTCTCGTCGAAAAATCGAATATGTTCCTCTTGCCCGCGAAATTGATACCTATGGTGGCCGAGATTTGAATTTACTAGAGAACGAGCCGGCAACGCTCCCCCAGCGCCGTCCAATACGAGATGTCAGCGAGTGGGGTACTGTTGATATTGAAGCACTTACAATGTCAATCCGTTCAAGGCTGGCAACCGAGTTATCTTACGCATTAACCACTTTGACTTTACTATCGACGATGCGCGGCGCAACACCAGGCTCAGGATTCCCACTCATTCAAGCTCCCGAACTTTTCGATGAATTGCTAGACCTTCTTGAGGAGCAAGCATTCGCTGGTTCCGAGGACTCTAATGTGGTTTTGTCTCGTACTAATCCAGAGATCATAACTCATCGCGAACTCTATAATTTGGTATGCGAAACAGAAAATCAACCATTCGCTATCCTTGTTCCCAACCAGGGCTCAAAGGATTCAAAACTTGGACCCCTCCAAAGGCCTGGAGACATTGTACTGGCCATCACAAACATCATCCGGAATCTATCAACTGTGAATGACAATTTTGACTTCTTATCACGTCACACGAGGCTCATCGACCTGATGCTTCGCTTGTGTACCGTCGCACGTGATGTACATGGCACATTATCACCTGCTTCCTCCGTGCTTTCCCTCGGCGATTTAATTCGTGTTCGTCGTGACGTACTTTATACCCTTTCTACTGCCGCTCCCAATATCCAACTGTCTACCTCTTCCCCTCGCATTAACTTCAGAATGGCAACAAGATCTTTCCACCTAATTTCGTCGTATCTCATTGACCCCGTCGAAGCTGTGCCGCCTATGGCATTGGTTCAACTTGTCGGAATTCCACCTAGCGGAAATTCGAAACCACCTGGTTTGGCTGATATCGCTCTCGAAGTCTTTAGTCGTTTAAGTCAGCTGGATTCAAATAGACAAATCTATTCCAAACATATCCACCAGGGTTCGCTTATGAGCCTTTTTGAGGCTCTCGTCCATAGGCTACCCGTGGTTGATGCCGACTTTCAAATGATGATTCGAGAAGCGTGGTTAAGTTACTTGGAGAAAATTGTGATCGTGATTTATTCCCTCGCTTTTCTCGCCCCGCCAGAACTAAAGCAGAAGCTGAAAACAAATCGTGCGTTGGGATTTAGGCCTGTCATGTGGAGACTCATCCAGAAATTGTTGATGAATCATGAAATGCGAGGTCACTTCACTATATGTTCGAAACGGGCCGTGGAGGCGATGAAAGTATTGGATGACGCCGAGGACTGTTTCGACACCGCCAAACCGACAGCACCCATAATGTCGTTCGGAATGGGTTATGGAGAAGTTGGCGACAACAGCTCCGAGAAAGGCACAGGTTTATTGGGTGGTCATCGAGCTGTGACTTGGGAAGTCATGATGTTGCACGAGGTAGTAAAGGACGAGGTTTTCTTTGGCGAGTTGGAGAGCCTGTCGCGTGTGGAGTGCTGAGCATTCTGAAGCCTGTACTGATCAAAGCCGCTATCTTTCGCAGACACCTTGTGTATCTATACATAAATGCGGTAGGAACCTTTGACATTTGGTACCTTGCGCACAAGGACTTCTTTGAGTCCTTGCCAGTCTGTGGTCTGCACATATTCTGCCTGTTATACACATGGAATTTCCGTGTCTAATGTGATTTTTTCCACTGGGATCCTCCTTCCTTCAGATCGGTGGTATCCAACTATTAACCGACTATGTGAGTGCCTCACCAATAGAATGGGGAGCTTGCCATATATGAATACCAGATACCATGTTAAGTTCAGTTGATTATTAAATACATTCAGTAAGTTCATCCTATAAGTATCAAGTGTAAAACAAGATGCTGTACATCTGGTGTTGCCTGGTGTTGTCCTCTCATAGTATCTTCATTGATTTTGTCTCCTATCCACATTGAAGCCAACTAATTCCAAATAGAATCTGGAAAGCTATCCTCTTGAGTTTCTTGACACAAGAAATAGCAGTAAATGTCAGTCCAAATGAGAAATTCTTGGAACTAAAGACAATGTCAAAAGAAACTGTTACAAGAAAGTTGATTTCCTGATTTCCCTTCTCAAGGGGCACCTACAGAGGGAACAGAAATCCTTGGTAGATCAACAACATTCCATCCAAGCATTAGAGGACCTGGTATAATTTTCAGTTACAAGGTTAATTTAATGGTTGATATTTCTCATTTTTCTGGAATTTTGTACGGGCTCCATTAATGACATTCAGGTCATACCACTTTTTATGGATTTCTCCATTCTGTTATTCATAATTTATGTACACACATTATACAACATGTTCAAATTCTCTATAGATATACGTACGCTTCAGTCTTGTATAAGTGACTGAGGGTGTTCTTTGTATATTTTTACATCATATATCTCATAAGTCCAGGTTTATTTAAACACAAGAAACCTGAAGTCCAAATCATCTTTAATTTCGAACTTCAGGTGTATTTACTTACAATTGTACTTACTAAAATTACATTATTACATGGTCCTGAGATCATCCAGACTTAGATGCAATATGAACTAGATTATAATAAAGGCAGGTTAAGTCAACCCACTGCTGTGGCCAGAACCTGTTTATCAGGAGCTGACACGAAGGAAATGACATGTCAGCTTTCTTTTTCACTTTCCAAAGGGAATATGATTGACCAGCAGTAACCCACCTAAATCCTTGCCTCAGGCCTACAATCATTATCAACAGCAGGCAGGCCCCATTCTTGATAGGTTGGGCACTGCAGGTCATGATCAAAAGTGAGGTACAAAACATGATCTATACTCTTATAAGGATACCTCATTGTTCATTAGCAGGTATTGTGAATAGGAGAGTAGGAATGTGTCCTAGAGAGCCAGCACTCGTGTTCTCGTGCTGCTCATGAACTCTGATTACATGCACACTACAGCGTGCTATGAGTTTCCAATAACATCTCCGCATAGTCGACACAACCACCATCCACGGTCACCGACAGCAGGATGTCGGTATTTTGGCCAGCCCATTCTTTCTTGTGCCAGTAAATGACAGAATAGGATCAGGCGTGTGATTGCCTTCCTATGGGTCATCATTGGAGACACTGAGGTAGTGTTTGAAGTACGATGATACTGAAAACAAAAGATAACGCCATCCGACTGAAACGTAACTAAGGATAATGCCCCCATCATGATTACTCGACCTCTTGTAAAATACTCAAATCGATTTAGTGCTACTACTGTCAATGAAAATGAACAAGAAATTTTTGGGAAAAGCATGGAATAAAACTCAGCCTGTGCCTGTCAACTGTCTGGCAAGGAAAGCGCATCGCCCTTCATCAATACTCTTCGAAGGACGTATCTCGATGACGCTTTTCGGTCGAGGCCTTCCGATACTGGTCGGTTTCGTCGGACTCATGCTTAATCTAGTTGGGCTCACGCCACCACCGGTCAATTGCCTCAACAGACCAGGATCATTTCCACCTCCGAGACCTGTAAATTGCCGAGCGATAGTAGTCGTATGTGCGACCTGAGGGGTAAGCTTCGGAGTTTGTGGAAAGGGTAAACGTGTGGGCGAGAGTTGAGCGGACCCATTCATGCCAAGGAGTAACTATCAAAGAAGTACGATCAAAGACGTTTTCGCGAGATGAAGAAGATTCAGGAGTCTTACCGAACACTCTCGGCACCAAACATTGCCATCAACACCAATTTTGGCAGCACTATCTAATCTCTTCCCACATCCGGGCTCCGTCTTTTTTTCTTCTCTGCCTCTTCTAATCACCACGCAGTTCGGTGTCTCCTTTTTTCCACCACAGACAAGACATGAAGCATGCCATCGGGTGGTTTGAGGTCCAGGAACCACACCCTGTTCCATGGGGAAGACTGGTTTGGTACAACCTGGACAAGTGGTGTTGCTACCGAAACGAGGGAAGGATGTTGTATCAGATGTAGTTGCCGACAGAGGCGGCTGTTCTAAACGACTTGAAATAGGTCGAACCGCAAATGTTTTTGTCCTCGTTGTAGACTTCGTCAGAGGTGAGGGAGTCGATTTCGAAGTGGATATCGAATGCACCGCAACTGGTACCTTGTTTATCATTTTTGCAGGTGTGATACACTATCAAAAGGGTATGAGTCCAGAAGCACAACTCGTATAGTTGTTCAAGGAAAACTTGACCTCTACATGGCAAGCACCACCGTTTGCTCTAACAAAAGCAGCCTGTCCACCACTTACTTCATTGAAGGTGCCGTCGCAAACTATGCATCTGAAGCATTCCACATGATAAGCCAATGACAGTTCTCCATCTTCTGGTACAGTTACAAAACTTCCCCTGCCGCGAATGGCGAGTAAGCCGCCTCCACACCCAGCACAACTGTTCATTGACAGGTTGGCAGATGATTGATCTGAAAGATCCTGCAGATGAGCTTTTACCGAGGGTGATAACAGCTCCGACACAAATGGAGTCACTTGACTGCGTGATGAGTTATGGGTAGAAATCGGCATTTGGCTGCTAATCTCCTCAGCCGTGACGTCTTTAGGTGTATGTTGAAAGTCCCTTCGCGCAGAGCTGGAGCCGTCTCCTGTCATGCACGTTTCGCGAGTGCTGAAGAGATCCTCGTCGTTTATTTTTGGAGGAGAATCCGGATCGAGAGAAGATTGGGTTGTAGTGTCAGAAACATCAGACATTAGATCTGGTGTCTGATGAGGCAAAGGGGATATCTCTCGAAAATCAAACTCAGAGTCATTGATAAAGTGCTTGCGAATGGAAGGATAAGATGACCACGAAGGTAGGGTCCTCTGTGAGGCAGAAGATGGTGTCCCTCTGAGTCTAAGCGAAGAGGATTCCATAGATTTCTGCTTCACATACATCGTCTCAGAAGTTCGTGTAGTATTCCCTGTTGACTTGTTTTTGAAACTAATTGCAGCATATAAACCCGGGCTCAAAGATCGATTGAGATGACTATTGTTATGTGGACTCGCAGGTTTTCTTGCTGCAGAGCTGTTATCTAGAGAGGAACCGGGGATTGATAGAAGAGCAAGCCTTTGACTGCAGTCTTCTGCTACGGGACTTCCAACAAGCCTTCCAGGAATTCCAAGCCGTTGTTCAAGCTCTTCCATTGCTGGGCTACCTTCCCTGGTCCTTCGACCACCAGATGAGACAGAACTCATACCACCAATGTTGTCGGAGTTTTTCAACAGAGCTATGTTGCTGGTACTGTCTGAGGTACACTGTTGAGGAGCAATTGGCTCACGAACTAGACAACTTTCAAAACAATCGGCACAAGAAGGTCGTCCGAGCAAATCAACCATTGGGTTATCTCCGATATACTTGAAACACCCGGCGCAAATGAAGCACTTCTTGTGCCAGAATTGATTTCCGGCATGGATGAATGGCCCCTCGGATTTAAGAGTGAGCACTGGTCGAGAACACGTTGGACACGTTCCTTTCGTGCCTCCGTTAGTCTCGTAGCAAGAACGACAAAGAAAACGTGAAGAACTGATGAAAGACGGGTCGGGATAAATGGTGGCATCTGGAGGGAATGACGTCAAGCACACGGCACATGAATGAGTTGTAAGTGACTCTTTTGGTTGAAGGACGGAGCCATAAACTTTGGATAAAGTAGTGTCGCTCAATGACGGAAGTATGTCTATGTCAGGGGCGGGAACATGGAGTATGTTTTTCGAAGATGATGAGGCATCACTCGCACGGCACGTCGAGGACTCAATATAGGCGGATACGCGATTGTCAAGTTTGACAGGGGAGCCAATGTGAGATAATGGGCGAGGGAACCGTTTTGTAGGAGAAGCCGATGGGGTTCTAACTGCGCAGCCAGTGAATTGGGTGGTAAGAGGCCGCGTAGGGGAAAGAGATCTAGTTCGTTGGACATAGGTATTTGACCATTTGTCATGCGCACCGTCCGTGTGATTTTCCTGACTCCACGGAACAGCAGGGGCTAGGATTGGCGGTATAAGGGAACACAGATTGAATGAAGCGACTCCAGAACGAACCAACGGCTGCCCCCCCACATTTACAACGGGCACTGAAGACAATATCACCACATCTTCGGCAGAATCCCATTCAATAGTAAGCAGCACAGCGAACGGACAACAAGCAAGAGTAAGTAGAGAAAGCGAGAGCAACCCGAACAAGGTCCGTTCGACAGAATGAATGGTTCGAACGCGGTCATGTGACTGTGACCAGACGTACAGTATTTGATGGGCCGGTTTGTACACCCCAAATTGGATCTGTTGAGGAATGACTTATGCAAAACTTAAGATACGTTTTTCCTGATTTTTACTTGTATTTTATTCCCTACAGTTGCGCGAACGGTTTTGTTTGACTTTGTCTCTAAACCTTAAATATCTTTGAATAGATAATCTAGACACACAAAACGCGAGCCCTCAGTCAACAACATAATTTGTCCAACATATCAGTATGACACAATTGTACATCTGTCACACATGGTCACACAAGGCTCTGATGATCTGCCAAAAATGATTTCAACCATCACTCTACTCTCTGGAGTCATTTGTCCACCCAGATGAGGCTCCTTAATCTTCTTCCACATTGAAGTCTTTCATTCTTGGCTTAGGACTCACTTTTTTTGAAGAACTCTGGGTCAGTTTTTCTGGGGTTTGGGTTGACTTTTTCCCATCCATCAATCTCCTTCCATTGATGATGCCTGAAAGTTGCTAACTGCTGATGATAGTAATGTCAACTTAGTAGTAAGAAGTTGTTGGTAGTGTTTGAGCTTACTAAGAGGTGAGGAAGTACTAAGTAGTTCCTAGAGAACATTGTTAGTATGGGGTAAGGAAGAATGGTAAGAAAGTAAGTGCTTAGTGTGACTAAGCCCAATGTGAGCCTTGCCATAGGTACTTAGCATAGCAGTAACAAAAGTTGCTAGCATGAGCCTAGTGCAAAGACATTACAGAGTTGCTGAAATGGCAACAAAGAGCAAGACAGTTAGAGAATAAAAGAGGTTTTGAGGAAGTAAGTTGAACTTAGTTAGGCACACTAAAATGAAATCTGAAGTAAGAGGAGAGTCTTATTTGATGTCTGACTGAATCAGTAAGTATAGTATTTATAGTAAACTAATAAAGATTCTGTCAGTAAGAACTCAGAATTATTAATAGATGGTGAGGTGAAAAAGGTAAATAGTTTATTATAAATTGAACTAAAAAGTAGAAAAGGTCTGTGCACAATAATTAATCAGTCAGTAATAAAGAAATCTGTTAACACAAAACAAATGAAAAATGTTAGTGATGATTACATATCAGAAAAGTAATGGAAAATGCTGAAGATAATACAGATTCTATAAATCTGTGAAAGCTACACATTTGGTATAATACACTAAGCATAACAGTGTCAGAGAACTCCTTATTTCTTCTCTCTTTCCTTTCTTATTCCTTCCTTCTTCCTTCATTGTTCCCTTATTTCTTCTTTCATTCTTTCACCTTACTGCTTCTATTCTTTTAACTTTATCTATTAGTACTACTTTCAGCCTCTGAGGTGCTCTGATTCTTGACCTACAGTGGTTTAAAAAACCATCCCAATGTTTCATACTTTTTGAAAAATGACATTGGCATGAAAGATGGAAAGTACCTAAAATCCTGATTAAATCAAGTAAAATACTATGGCATTGTAGCTACAAAATGGACCTAGGATTATGTAATTAAAATCAAAATTGATAGAGCAATAGCCATTTTAAAATATGCACTCATTGGGATAATTTTTTGAGCATCTCCAATTTTAATATCTAGTACTTTGTATGTCCTCTATTTGCCTTGATAACTGCTTGAATCCTTTTAAGCATGCTTTCTATTAGTATTTGGCATACCTCTGGTGGTATTTTATCCCACTCCTTTGCAACCCTCTCCTATAATTCATGCACACCATGAAGAGATGTTTCATACTGCTTAAATAGCTCCTTAAGCTCTCCTTTGCTCTATCATCCAAAATTTTTTTAAGCAAGAAGAAAAGCAACAGTAGAGCATTGTGCAGGAGGAATAAGTTTCATAATGATGGTTAAAGATCAAGATGTGGATCTAAACCACTTCCAAATATATCCAAACATGGTCACATGACTCTGTCCATATTTCCACATGCAACTTACTCCTTGTTTATGACTAAAACAGATATAAACTTGAAAAATTAGGAATGCTCAAAAAACTGTCTCAATGAGTAAATATTTTCAAATGGCTATTGCTTCATCAATTTTGATCTTAATTACATCCATTACATAAGCCTAGATCCATTTTGTAGCTACAATGCCATAGTATTTTACTTGATTTAATTAGGATTTTAGATACTTTCAATCTTTCATGCCAATGTTATTTTTCAAAAAGTATGAAACATTGGGATAGTTTTTTGAGCCACTGTATCTTTCAGACAAGTATGTCCCCTTCAATACCACATACAGACAACTTACAAAAGTTGGAGTTTCTCTTTCTGATTTTCAAAACTGGAGTTTTTCTGCCTTATTTGTGCAATTATTTATTTAAGCAATTTTTAAATTCTTCAAGGTTTTGCTATCTTGTATAGTTGTTTTAACATGCTTCTAAAGCTGTAAGAGCAACCTCTGGAGGCTGTGGCTCAATTACATAGCTGGCAGAGAGAGATCCAAAGATATATTAATAAAGGTAATATAGATACAAATAATAAGGAGCTAATCTGGCAGAGGAAGATCCAAAGAGAATAAGTCTAAGGAGCTACTATTAGGGAACCACCCATTTGGAGGTCCCTCATCCCATGTTTCCTTCCAATTTTCAGGCCTTTGCACTCTAATTCACTTGCTGTCAAGCACTTTTGTCAAAATCCTCACTGGCTGGACCATGGGAACAAACTTCCTCATTGGTCTGGAGCCAATACCAAACTATGAGAAATGGATTACTTTCAATGAGGGCTCTGATGGAGCCCTCATTAAAAGTGATCCAATTCATATAGCCCCCATGACCTGGTGGCCATGTGACTCATGACATGACCATGACATCAGTCACATTAGTCACAAGGCATGACATAGGTGTGATTATGTCACATGACTCAACCTCAGAATATTTTCTATCAATTGGCAGAGTAAATCCTTAAACTTATTTTCTTTGGATTTTCCTCTGCCAGATTAGCACCCCATCATTGTACTTATTTTACCTTTATTAATACATCTTTGGATTTCCCTCTGCCAATTATGTGACTGAGCTACAGCCTCCAGAAGTTGCTCTTACAGCTACTCTGCTAGTCAATAGAAAATATTTTAAGGTTGAGTCATGTGACTATCATGTGTAACATTGTCACACTAATATCACACAGTGTAACTGATGTGATGGTCATGGTCATGGTTATGTTACAAATTACATAGTCATTAGGTCATGAGGCCATGTGAATTGGATCACTTTTAACAAGAGCTTTATCAAAGCCCCTATCAAAAGTGATCTATTTTCCAGGATCTGGCAAAGGGGCTCCAAGACCAATTTAGAAGTTTGTTTCCATGGTTCAGCCAGTGAGGAGTTTGACAAAGACAGCAGAAAGCAAATGAATTAGGGTGAAAAGGCATGGAAATTGAAAGAAAACATGAAGTAAGAAACTTTTAAAAGAGTGGTTCCCTAATAGAGGCTTCAAAAGCATCAATTCTAGTATAGAAAATTCTTAAACTTGTTTTCTTTGGATTTTCCTTTGCTAGCTATGTGACTAAGCCATAGCCTCCAGAAGTTGCTCATATAGTGGAAGGAGTTCTTCAGATGTCAAGCCTTGCCCTTATATAAAATTGCCATTTGGGTATTAACAGCAATGAATAGAAAAAGAGTTAGCAGCTTAACTTAGCACATGTATATATTACTATATATTACTAATCTAGTAATTGTTATTGTTAGCAGCAATGTTAGCATAGTCTTTCTGAGTGTTGCTCAAATAAGTTGCTGCATTGATAATGCTCAAAATTCAATTAATGCATTGGATATGCTAAATAATAAAGTCAAGTTCTGGCTATTAGGGAATCACCCTTTTAAAAGTCTCTTACCCCATGTTTTCTTTCAATTTCCATGCCTTTTCACTCTAAATCATCTGCTTTCTGCTGCCTTCATTAAATTTCTCACTGGTTGAACTATGAGAATAAAATTTCTTATTAGTCTTGGGGCCTTTTCCAGACTTTGAAAAATGAATCACTTTAAATAAAAACTCTGATAAAACCTTTATCAAAAGTGATCCAATTTACATAGCTCCATGACTTAGTGGCTATATAATTTGTGATGTAACTATAACCATGACTATGACATCAGTCACACTGTGTGACAATGGCATGACAATGTCACATAACTCAACCTTGAAATATTTTTTATAAACTGGCAGAGTGGCTCTTTAAACTTGTTCTCTTTGCTATATTAATACCTTATTATTTATATTTATATTACCTTTATCAATATATCTTTAAATCTTCCTCTACTAGCTGTGTGATTGAACCACAGCTTTCAGAGATTGCCCTTATATGGTGGCAGAGTTCTAAAGATACAAGTAAATGATAATTTATAGTTGATAGGCAAGGAAAAATGCTTAGCACCTATAATGCAGCAGCACCATCATGCTTTATTTTATTATGTTTTTACAATAGTATAATTTTCTTATATGCATAAAGTTCATATAAATATTGTAATTAGCAAATGCTTACCAATTAGCTAAGCAGTCTTGTTTTTTTTTATCTTTACAAATATAGAAGAATTCAAGATTTAGATATATTCATTTTTTATGCACTCAGGCAATACAAGCTTATAACTTTTTTATATTTTTATAAATAATCTGACTGAATTATTTGCTCTCAGCACTTAGCACTTGGCTTTTAGCTTTAAATCAAACTTTTCAATTTCTGAACTTCATGTACAGCCATTGTGTAATAGATTTTTGATATAGAAGAGGAAATCTATTGATATGATGATATTGAGTGACTTGCTTAACAAAATAAAAGATGCTTTTAAAGCATTAAGGAATACTAGGCAACCACCAATGATAGAAGTGCTAAGATATCAACTTTCATTCAAATGAAGCAATAAAACAGTTAAGTACTTGCATTTAAAAGAGTTTAAAATGCTTGAAGAACTCTTTGTGGTGAAAATGAGAAATATTGTTCAGCTAGAACAGTTAAGCTATTATAAGTAGTAATGGAGCCATTATCACACATTCAGATTTTCCCAGCACAGCTGCAATGTCAACAAATGTTGCACTGCCCAAGTAGTGGCCTGAAGATACCATACAATTTGCTGAATTGACTTTAGAGATGGAACTGGCACAAAGTATGCCATTTAAGGCTGTTCAGCCCATGCAAGAAGAAGTGGAGGTGAGCTGAGCCTTGGTTAACATTACACAGTATAGAACTAAATATGCAAAGCTACATTTGCTCTTAAAAGAGATTGAGAAGGCAAAGAAGGCCACTATAAGTAGAGGGCAAGTGCTTGAAGTGCAAGAGGTGAAGTATGCCACACTGAGAGAATTGGCACAGATAAACAAGAATAGAAGCATTTATGACAAAGTATTGGCTGATAAAGTGAGATCAATGCTGAAAGTTTAGCTATAGATTATATTGGACAAATATTCAGTATTAAAAGCAATGACTTATCAGCAACTGCTAATTTATATTAATGAGGTAGTGTGCTTAATAGTATATGTGTGTGTGAAACAATTGTTAAAAAGAGATAAATAAGATGTGATTCAGTAAAACTCTTAAATAACTATATGTTGCTATAATACATTAAGCATAACAGAACTCTAGCAAAGCACTTTAGAGCTACTGTAACTAATGTAGAAATAGATAGGTGCTATGACTTGAGAAGAGTCTGGACAAGTTCTAGTAGACTTCTTTAGTTTAATATAATGATGTCAGTGAAATTTGCATTATATTACTAGTAAAAGTCTTTATAATAGATACAATGGCCATCTTTGATTCATTTTCAGTGTGTATTTGCACCTATTTGTAGGCATCTGTAAGATCAAATTTAAAGTAGTATCTTACTTAAGTGATGTCTTTCTAGATTACTTTCTGATTAAAGAGAGAAGTTACATCCTTTATAATATTATCATTGCACTAATATGCATTCAATGCTGTTCAAAAAGTTCCTTCCTTCTTAGATATGCACAGTAATGGTGGAGCTTATATTGCTGTATACAGCAGCCACTATTGAGCATTAAGATAGCAATAAGTCTTATTGTGTAGTTGCTTTTGTAATGCATGTAGATAGCATGGTAAATAGTACTTATACTATTTGGTTTTATCAATGAGATTTATCTCATAATTAATTTCTCATCATGGCAGAAGCTTACTCTTGATCTCATTGACTATATCTATAAATTCTTCTTGCTATTGCTGTTGCAGACAAGAAATATCTTCTTTCCAAATGTTATGACTCCACTATACTCTCTTAAGTATGGCCACACTGACTCCTGCTTTTCTCTCTTCTGACACCTGACATTACTAATTCAATCACTAAGATCATTGAGCTTCTCCATATAGTGTCAGGGGACCACCTTCTAGCAGTCCCCCAGCCCTTATTTTCCTGCCAAAAGTGTGCTATTCATCTCAGTTCATTCACCACTTATGCTACTTCGTCCAACTCTCCACTGGCGGGACCGTGGGAATTAACTTCCTCATTGGCTGAGCCCCTGTCTCTGGGAATTGGATCACTTTCGACGAGGGCTCTGATGGAGCCCTCGTCAAAAGTGATCCATTTCACACGGCCCCATGACCTGGGGACCATGTGATCGTGACGTGATCGTGATCGTGAGCGTGACATTAGTCACATTAGTCACACTACGTGACATAGGCGTGACATATGTCACACCGTGACGTTACATGTGACTTGACATGTGACTGTCACGTGACCAGACCTCGGACTATTTTCTGTCGACTGGCAGAGTGACTCCTCAGACTTGTTCTCTTTGGATCTCCCTCTGCCAGGTTAGTACTTTACTCACTTAAATTGTCATATATTATTAATATACTTTGGATCTCCCTCTGCCAGCTGTGTGACTGAGCCACAGCCTCCAGAGGTCGCCCTTACATATAGGCTACTACCTCCTCACATGACCAAACAACCACCAACTTCCCCACAATAGGGCCAGATCACTCTCAACACTTCACAAACACTGCTTTGCATGATTGCTCTGCAAGTCCTAACCTCTCACACAATTGTCTCACCACTTGATCTTGCTGATGCTCAATCTTCTCTAACACACAATCACTTTTGAAGCCCAAGACATCCCATAGTTAGTATAATAGTCTTGATATTGCTATAGCTTGCCATAGTTTCCCATAGTTTGCCAGTCTCTCCAGTCTCTTTTGTCTTTACTCTTCTTTCTCATTTTCTCTCTCTTTTTCAGCTATTCTTTATGTTTACATCTCTGAATCTATCTTCTTTCCTTGCTCTCAACTCTTTCTATTTCCACTTTGTCTCATCTCACTTTTAACCTCTGTTTCTAACTCCTTAAATCTCCCTTATACTCCATTTCCATGTCTTCTTGACTTGACTCAGCTCTGACTCTCCAAATCTTTTTTATTTTTCTCTATCTCTCTTCATCCTACTCTTTTACCTACTTTTTTATCCTTTTACACTACTATCTCTTCTGTTTTCTTTACTCTCTCTCTTTTTTCCCTTTTCTGGTCCAGTTTCACCTTTATATTTTTTTCTACTTATATTCACTTTGTCTTAACTTCATATTCTATCTATCTATTTCTGATCTTACTTACACTAACTTCTTGTCTCTATTTTTGATCCTCTGTATCTCTGTTTTTTTTATAACTCATCTTTCTCTTTCTGTTCTTTAAAGCTTCTTAGTACTAACTTCCAGCATTTTGTTCATATGAGTCTCCCTTTTTGATGAGACTCAACTAGTAGGGTCCTGCTTAACAGAAGCATCAAAAGTAATGAGTTTCACATTGAGCAATGCCAGGTTTGCAAAGGGACCAGTCTTCAACCTTCTGCTAGTATTGCTTGCCCTTTGCTTGCTTCTTGCCTGCCCTTATGCTTGCTTGACCCTTGCTCATCACTTGCATCCCTGGCTCTGTAGAATGAGTCTTGCAGATGTCAAGCCTTGCCCTTACAGAGTACTATTTGACATAAGACAGTCAGTCTGAGCATTTTATCAACTGTATTTTGAACGAACAGAGATGGGGCATGAGGTACCATACCTCATTTGTTGGAGAGGGTATGGCTTGGACCATGATGAGTGGAAATCAGGAAAGGAGATGGAGGATGCAATGGCACTCAATGAATGGGAAAAGAAGAAGTTAAAAGCTGGAAATCAACCAAATATTTGAAAGGGAGGGTGAGTATAAGCATGTGGCTTACCATGGACATTTGAGACCTTGATTGGAACTTCAATTAACTCTGACAACTCAGTTGAAGGTGACATAGGTGGTGAACAAACAGGGACAGAAGTGAGAATGTCCAAATGAGAGTACTTAAGTAAGTATGAGGTAGCTGCAGTAGACTAGTTTTGTTCCCTCCTTACAAAAACAATAATTGTCCCATTCTGTCTATACATGTAAGTGGAGTCAGGCCTGGAGTCTACTTATAACAGGGAACAAAAGAGGGAAGTGTGTGGAGGGACCAGGATTTAGAGATAAGGCCTGGGGTAAGTGAAAATAGGTCATGACACTGTGCCCTCTCCTGTTGCTTCTGCTTCTTATCCTGTCCTTCACCCCCTTTATTGTACTCCGTCTCCCCATTCTATTGATCTCCACTCATCTAAATATTATTTTATCTTGCCCAGCTCATCTTATTATCTTCCTCACTTGATCTCAAATTCTTTCTGCTCCACTCCATAAACCTCTCCCCCACATTCTGATGCTTGTTTGGGTCTTACCAGTCTGGTCATTCTTCTGTCATTGTCTGTCATCCAGAGTTCTTCTGAAGTTATTCAACAACATTCTTAAATCATTCACTGCTCAAAAATCACTATCCAACAAGTTTCAGGCATAATAACTTTATTCTATTGGTATAAGTCTACAATTCATACATATCTTATTCATTGGGTCAGAATTTGAAAATCACAACATTGGCATGAGTTGATCATAAACCAACTTCAAATGGAAAAGACACTGTAGTGTATAACTGGCATATTCTTTGATCAAAAAGAAAATATAGATTTTCATTGAAAATCATCGGGTATGACCCCCCCAGAAAAGTATGGCTCCAGAATATGGGAAAGATTCAGATTTCCCTGCGAACCAACTTTGTGGGACCAAAGATTTGTAGATCATTGCAGAGTCTGAGTTATGAGAGCTATGAGTGAACACAGAAGTTGACTGTGATTTTGACAGCGGATAGTATAATATGATACCATACAGCTGGTTCCGGTTGTGATCCGGGTCTTACAGTACTTAAGTAACCGAAATGCGGGGTTAAGCCTAACATACGTACGTCCGTTGAATCCTTCAACTTTCGCTATCATGTCCCTCGCGTTCACGCCGACTCCAGCCAGTATTCCTCCCCCAAACGCCCTCATCAGATTACGCCGGCCCAGTAGTCTTCCCGTTTATATACACCCATTGGTATTGATTTCATCCAAGAAGTGTTCGATACCGTAATCGGTTCACATATCATCAGAATCCTTTAGATTTTCTGCTACGAGCGGCGCAGATTTACCCCGACAAAGTTGCTCTCGTACATCCGGATGTTGAACACCCGGTGGCCTATACATTTGGTGTTTGGTATGTCCAACGTTCATTGGAAGATCCACTGGTGTTCATACCATGCGAAAGGGCACAACGTGTGCAAAACTTGGCTTATGCACTTCTAGAAGCTGGAATCAAGCCTGGCGACCGTGTGGCCGTTATTGCACCCAACTCGTGTGTTATTCTCGCTTGGATAACCCCTGAATCGACCATCTGATTGTGACTCTTTTAGGCCTCTCATTGCAGGTTGAAGCAAAGAATTTAGTACAGAGTGACACACGCTCATTCTTCATAGATGCACATCACGGAATTATTGCTGCAAGAGCAATCATGGTGCCGATTAATACACGCCTGAAGCCTCACGAAGTGGAGTACATCCTCCAACACAGCGGCGCCTGCCTCATTTTAATTGATTACGAGTACACTCATCTCATACAAGGTACCCAGATCCCGTTCATTGTCTCTAATGACACTGGGAGGTCTGGTGATCCCTACGAAACTTTTTTGAGTCGTGGGCGAGAATTCAGTGCCGAAAGAGGATGGCTAGGCTTAGACACTAGTGCTGATGAGAATACTGCCAGTACGCTTTGTTACACGTACGTTTCTGGTAGTTTTCTATATCCGTTTCGGCCTGACTGCTTGACCCATAGTTCTGGGACGACCGGACGCGTATGTATCATCTCTACCTTCAAGCTGTCGACTTGACTCTTACACAAACACAGCCAAAAGGTGTCCTCGCAACACTGAGAGGTAACTGCCTGTTTACGAAATTAGACATGTGCTGACCCTTTCCAGGTTCCTACCTAGCGGCGATAGCCAATGCATGTGAGGGACAGTAAGAGCAGTCCATTCTTCGAAGCAAACAACACGATTGATCCACGTTTGTTAGAATGAATCGGCATTCTGTATACCTCTGGTAAGTCCTCTCGGCGGGAACGGAAATTAAATTCTTGACTTGTCCACGTTAGGATTTTGCCCATGTTCCACGCCGCAGGATGGACGTTCCCGTGGGCTAGCATCTTTGCATACGCAACCCAGGCGAGTGCTCTTTGACCACTTTTGACCGTTCGCGTTGACGGTAATTTCCACGGCTCAGATCACATTGCGTACGGTAAACTACTCCCTCATTTGGAAGCACTTGCTTCACTCTGGCGTGACACACTATTGTGGCGCGCCCACTGTCCAGGTACGTATGATTCCCCCAAGTATGACAGCGCCTTAATAATCGAGCACCTTGAGATCGGAATTATCAATGATCCCTCAGCTAGGAAACCGCCGCAGCACGTTACTGCCATCATAGGTAAGTTATTCCTTCTTCTTTTTACCACGAGGTAACCGCGCGTAGCTGGGGCTGCTCCAACCCCGCATTTGATCGCTGGACTGGAGACAATAGGGATCAAACCAGTCCATGTTTATGGGTTAACGTGAGTCTCTGACACCATTTGAAAGAGACAAGCGGATGTCATTCATTTTTTCAGAGAGGTGACTTGTCCGATCGTTCATCACATCCCTGCACTTTTACTCAGAGAAAACATAAACGCGCCCTTAGACATATGGTCCTTTTACGAGGAACTACGAGCAAGAGTCGTGGTCGAAGCTTTCCCTGGAACAACGCTCAAAGTACATGGCCAGGCAAGGACATGCATTCGCTACGGCCCAGGACGTGCGCGTGGTATATCAGCCAGGCGAACACGCGAAAGAGGACGAACTCATCGACGTGCCCCGGGATGGGAAAACTCTCGGCGAAATCGTCACTCAGGGTAACATCACAATGAAAGAAGCAAGTCCCCAATCCTCCGGGTGATAAATGAGACGTCGCTGAGGATGGATCTTTTTATAGTACTTTAATGACCCCGAAGCAACGGCCAAGGCTTTCCGCGGGGGAGCATTCAGGACTGGTGATCTTGCTGTTTGGTATCCCGACGGGAGCGTCTCCATAATGGACAGAAGCAAAGATATAATTATATCTGGCGGCGAGAATGCATCCTCCTTGGCAATTGAACAGGGTGCGCTACACGGAAAGACAAAACTCTAGCTAATCGCTTACTCGTCCGTTTGGACAGAACTCGCAAGCCACCCTCATGTTCTTGAGGTGAGTGTTGTGGCCAGGATTCATACCAAATGGGGTGAACGGCCTATGGCATTTGTCATTCTTCACCCCCAACATGCTGCCAAATGGGCAGGTCGGCACAAAGAGTTTGCCGACGAGTTAAAAAAGCATGCCAAAACGAGGCTGCCTGGATTTGCCTGCCCGGAATGGGTAGAGGTTGTCTCTGACCTTCCTGTGAGTTGGTTGATTTATATTATTGCCCTGAGATCTGATACATTGATCAGAAAACCTCGACTGGGAAGATTCTTAAATCCGAATTGCGTAAAGTTGTTGCTAAATTGTAACGTTTACGCAAGAGAGTGGCGCTACATGTATTTAGAACATGATGAATTAGATCCAGATGAGTCAACAATGCTGAGAAGATCCGTAAGAAACATGCTAGCTAGGACACAGGCGCAGTATGCGAAAAGATCCTGTGTTCCTTTCGCATAGGTATATATCGTCATCTTTGCGCCCGAGAAACAACACTTCCTCATGAGAATCCAGCTCCACATCACCCAAAGAAAACTCGGACTTGACAGCCGGTGAATCCACCACACCGCTACTAGACTTTTTACCCGAAAGAGAAGAGTGGCCCGGGCTTGCCTTGCCATTGGAAAGCACAGAGGCCGTCGTGGGGCAAGACGAAACCGGCATGCCAATCTTCCACACAAACGGCGCGCGTCGATTGATATTGAAGATGGGAGGAGCGAACTGCGGCAACACTGTTCTAGATTCGTCTGCGGGGCGGAGCAAAGCGTCGCTGAGGTCCACGGCCTCCAGCCCGCCCTGCCGCATCGCGACGAGGACGGACCGATCGTCGTCCACATCCAGCGCTTCAAGGCGCTTAATGTCGCCCATTGTCCTGCCGACCAGAGCCGACTTGGAGTCGTCCCCTTGCTCGTCTGAGCTCCAGATGAATCGGCCCTTGAGCACCGATCTCCCGCGCGCGTCGACGATCGCGGTGCTGTGCCCGCCGCGGGAGGAGAAGAACAACGCGGGGGGCCCGAAATGTCGGGGTTGGGCCAAGAGTGAGATCGGCTTGAGCAGTGGCCGTTCCGCGTCGATTATAGTGGGCATGGCGGAAGCCGAGGGAGGAGAGGGACGGAATGGGTGTGTAGGATCGACGTTTTGTAACCTGAGATCTTTGAGAAGTACGAAATCGTCTTCTTCTTCGCGCCGAACTGGAAGATCGAGAGGTAAGAGCCCGTCTTTGTACCAAGCCTGCATCAAAGAAGCCTTCCATGGACCTGGACCAAGCCNATTGTCAATGTCATGTGACTGGTAGGTAAAGATAGACTGACCGTGAACGACATTTCTCGGGTCGCGGTAATACCAGCGAGATGGAGCCGTCGGCACAGGTACAGGGAGACCAGGCGGTGTGAATTGAATTTGAGTGAGATCAATCGTACTTGCTTCCTCGGGTTCATGCTCTGCGCGGTATTCTAAAAAGGAAGGATACGTTGGCGGGATAATATATTCATCTGCAATGGAGGCTAAGGGAAATTTGGGGGCAAAGCTCAACTGCTGAAACGTCGTGTATGGACCCATCTGTGCGGTGGCTACAGCAACAAGCTCTTCAGATTGAGCAATTGTTGACGTCATGGCATGATCTGGGGTGGACGCAGTGTCCTGTTGAGCACCCGGGTGTTCATTCGGAATCAGGGTGTCGGGGGCATCACCGGTAGCCACTACCGTCGAGCCCACCGTCACAATGCTCACGTTGACATTCGTGTCTTCCTCGCCAGCGGCGGCCTCCGAGTCATTATTCGCGACATCTCCAGCACGGATCTCTCGGGCCCGCCTTCTCGCCGCACGACGCTCCGCACGGCCTATCCTGACTTCTCGTACGCGCACAGTGGCGGGCTCAAGGCCAAAGACGTTTTGCGAAAAGACGAGAAAGACTTCAACGAGATCGTCGCCCTGGAGCTGCAATTCTAAAGACCGAGGCGAGTCGGGCAGAATGAAGGTGCGGGAGAGGCCGAGGGGTGTGCGGTATGTCCCTGCGAATAGCTCTACTTTTTCGCCATTTTCTCCGCATAGGATTGCAAGGAAGCTGAGAGCAATGAGCAAACGATTTCCGGCTGGAAAGAAACTGACCTCTTCTTGGCTGTTTCAACAGCTTTTATCATTAGAGAACCCTTGGTGCCTGGCAATTTTACATAGTCGAGCTTTGGAGCAGGTGCTTGGGGTGTTGTGGAAGCGGGCTCTGTGTCGATATCGTCGAATGGGGAGATCTGAGAGTGATCTTGAGACTTTTTTGACACAAAAGCACTGCTCAAGATGCGAGGGATGAAGCGGGAGGAGCGGGAGGACTGGGAGGAAGCAGTGGATGGCGTGACCTGAGATGGAGCATCGTTAGGGGGATTGACTGAATGAGAAGAGTGTGAACGCGACAAATGACCGGTTGGTGAAGCAGGGGGGGCTGCGAGAAGTGCAGACCAACGCCTGGGGCGAGATGGAGTGGAAACTGGTGTGGGGGATAGGAGAATGGGTTCCTGTGGGTGTCGAGTGCCTGCGGGGGGCAGGCCGGGGAGCCTGGATTCGGTGAGGACTTGGACGAGGGTGAGGCCGTCATCGTCGTCTGCATCGTCGTCGTCGACGGCGGACTGGGTATTGGTAGCGGATGTATGTATTGTGCGATTTGAGGTAGACAGTGCCTGGCGGAGAGTGAGGAGGGTTGGGACCGGGGAGGGCTCTGGGGGGATGACGGTGGGGGTGCGGGTGAGAGAGAGGTCGAGGTTGGAGGGTCTGGGACGGGGAGCAGGGCGGGAGAGGGAAGGGCTTGTGCGTTCGTCGAGGGCCTGGCTGCCGCTGGCTTGAGCGGCGAGGATGTTGATGGCGTCGTCGTCGTCGCTAGACTCGGGCCATTCGGACTTTACGAGGCGAGGAGGGCGGGCAGGGGCGAGGGGGCTGGCAGGGGCGAGGGGGCTGGCAGGGGCGAGGGGGCTGGGGTACGGGGGCGGGGGCTCATTGAGGGCGGGGGAAGGGACAGTGAGTCTGGGCTTGCGTGGGGTGGGAGAGCGAGGGAGGAGGGGCGGGGACGGAAGAGGCAGGGGGATGGGCTCTCTGCGGGAGCGTACGCGGTTGCGGCGGAGGGCGAGGTCAGTGTGCCAGGCGATGGCCTTTTTGATGTCATCGAGTGCGTAGACGCGAACGCCATCGCGGCGACCAGCGATAGCAACGAGGACAGCGCGCTGCTCCATGACAACGACAGACTTGAAAGGGACGCGGCGGACGAGGGCGTAGGGTTGTAGCGGGGCCGGGGACAGGAGAGGCAAGACATCGAGGCCATGAGCGTGACACAGCAGCAGAAAGTGCGGCGCAAGGAATGCCCCGCTCGTCGGTGGCGTGGAAGAGTGCGGCGGCGACAACACCGACAGCGACAGGCCAAGCTCGGCGAGCGTCGGGGCGGGTAGCGGCGGCGGAGGAGTACTTGGCCGCAGCGGCGGCGGCGGCGGCGGGGTTGGGGCCGGCTGTACGGCGGGGACGGGCCGGGGCGGGCGATGGACGAGGCTGGCGAGGAAACCCGAGAGGCGGTTGGTCGGGCGGCGGGCGGGGTCGGGGACGACGGTGGCCATTGCAAGACAGAATATTCTCCCACGCCACATTGACCCAATGCTTGCCCGCCGCCTCCTGGGGCCAACAGCCCGCGACCTCGCCCATTTTGCTTCCATCCTCCCGCCCTCTGCGATTATCTCTACCCTTCCCCCGTCCAACGCCCCACCCGCCGACCTCGCTCCCTTTAACAATGACTGGATGCAAAAGTACCGCGGCGCCGCCACCACAGTCCTCAAGCCAAAAACTACTCACCAGGTCAGCCACATCGTCCGCTGGTGCAACCAGCATCGCATCCCCATTGTCCCCCAGGGTGGCAACACTGGCCTCGTCGGTGGCAGCGTTCCTACCCGCGACGAGCTCATCCTTTCCCTCGCCAACATGAACAAGATTCGCTCCTTTGACCCCGTCTCCGGTCCGTCCCCTCCCCTCGTCTTCTGCTGCCCCTCACTTTTTTTTCAGGCGTCCTCGTCGCAGATGCTGGTTGCATCCTCCAATCCCTCACTGACCACGTCGCCCCCCACAATCACGTCATGCCCATCGATCTCGGCGCAAAAGGGAGGTCTGTGTCTCCCCGCTCCATCCTTCCTCCTCACTCAGCCCCGCTCCAGCTGCCACATTGGTGGCAACGTCGCCACAAACGCTGGCGGTCTCCGCCTCCTCCGCTACGGCTCTCTCCACGGCTCTGTCCTCGGTCTCGAGGTCGTCCTTCCCGACGGCACCATCCTCGACCAGCTCTCCACCCTCCGCAAGGACAACACAGGTCATTCTCTCTCTCTTTCGTCTCCCACTCGCTCACTCTATCCAGGCTACGATCTCAAACAGCTCTTTATCGGCGCAGAAGGCACCCTCGGCGTCATCACCGCCGTCTCCATCCTCACCCCCCCGGCACCCCAGGCCTCCAACAACGTCATCCTCGCTCTCCCTTCCTTCAAAAACGTCCTTCCCCTCTACCAGATCGTCAAGCGCCAGCTCTCCGAGATTCTCTCCGCCTTTGAATACATAGATCGCACCGCCTACGACTTGGCCGTCAAGCACGGCCAGGGCAGGGCTCTCAGCGACGACGAGGTCGACGGTGCAGACTGCTTCGTCCTCGTCGAGACCAGCGGCGGCCGTCGCGAGCACGATGCAGAGGTCAGCTCTCTCCATCTCATCCCCTCTTGTGCTCATTCTCTCAGAAACTCTCCGATCTCTTGGAAAGTCTCATGACTGCCGACGACCCTCTCATCACCAACGGCGTAATGTCCCAGTCACCCGCCCAGTTCTCCTCTCTCTGGGCCCTCCGCGAGGGCGTCACAGAAGCCGTTTCCAAGGAAGGAAAACCCTACAAATACGACATTTCCGTCCCCCTCACCAGCTTTCAAGACGTCGTTGACAATACTCGCGAACACCTCAGGTCCAAAGGTCTTCTCGGCGACCA
The DNA here is from genome assembly GCA_003313675.1 of Termitomyces heimii. Lineage (NCBI taxonomy): Eukaryota > Fungi > Basidiomycota > Agaricomycetes > Agaricales > Lyophyllaceae > Termitomyces > Termitomyces heimii. The sequence goes on along the minus strand of QLON01002222.1, from coordinate 52,734 downwards.
CGCTGTAAAACACGTCATTGGCTATGGTCACGTCGGCGATGGCAAGTACACCACCACCAATCACCCTGCCCGTACTCAATTATTTCCAGGCAACTTGCATCTCAACGTTGTTGCTGCTGCTTACACGCCAGAAATACAAGCCGCCTTGGAGCCCTATATCTACGAGGTCGTCGGTGAGTACCCGCGACCTTTGCATTTTACATCTCTGACCCGTTGCAGCGTCCCATCGAGGATCTATTTCCGCCGAGCACGGAATCGGCGCCATGAAAACCCATGCTCTCCACTATTCCAAGAGCGATGTCAGCATCGCTTTGATGAAGAAAATCAAGGATGTATTCGATCCAAACGGCATCATGAACCCGGGCAAAGTCTTGGAGTAGATATTTATAAATATATAAGGAATTTATTCACGTGATGTAACAAACCATAACCCATGGTAACCCTAAACTGTCCTCTTACCCTCAACCTTAAACTCGGGGCTCGTTGACATGGTACTTTTTCTGTTTTGGATACATAATCCATGCCTCATGGTAGTACAAGCCCATATTCCAGGATGCCAATGGCTTGGCCATTAAATTTTTCGTCCAAAAAGACCTCCCAGAAAACATCCAGGCCGAGCTATGCGAGACCATTACTGTATGCTGTTCGAGTTTCCTCTGTACATAAATTCACCATACCAGGCTCTAGGCGGGCGGGTAGAAGCCAAAGTCCCTCGACAGGGCTACATCCTCGTACAACCAGGTACCGCGGACGAAGAACGCCTCCGTATCTGCTGGACGAGCCACGACCGCCCAGAAAGGCATTTCGTGCCGTACACCTATGTCGAAGCGTGCAAGATTGCAGGCATGCTCCTCAAGCAGATATTCGTCGAGAACGGCGCTCCGATACCCATGCACATCCACAACAGCATCGCGAACGTCAACGCGCGGGCTGCGCTTAGTCAACGTATCATGGTGCGCGGAAGTTCATGTCTGGCGTGTTTTTTTTCTTTTTTTGTTTAACAACTCTATGCGCCTATCACAGCACTGCGGCGGTGACCCCCATGCGTCGATGCAGTCTGCCCGCGTCATCCTCGCCGACCCACACACAGAGGTGTTTGGTCATCTCGTCAAGGAATACCAAGGCGTCCCGGGCAAATTCATCGAATCCTACCTATGGGTGAAAAAGTGCATCGAAAAATCCGCGGTGGCGTATACCCCGCTTGTGTACAAGAACCCGGGCGGTCGTCGACCTGGCGAAGAGTGAGCGCGTCGTTGATTTTTTTTTATTTTTTTTTATTTTATTTTTCACCGAGCTGATAAATCCTTACGTCACCAGACGCACACAGTTCACAGAAGAGGACGAGGAGCGGTTATGTAACTGGATCGCATCCAAGATTCCCTACAAGGAAACAGGCGGGCGTACGGGGAACAGACTCTACCAGCAACTATGCGAACAAGTTTGTATAAAAAAATTTCTCCATCATTTCGCACGTGTTTGACGCTCAGGGCGTCTCTCTTCCCCACCACAGAGCAGCAGCGACCCAGAATACGCATGGGTCACGCGGCACACGTGGCAGTCGTGGAGGGAGCGGTACAAGAAGAACGCTGCGCGGCTGGACAAGATGATTGCTGCGATCGTCGATCGGAAGAAGCCCGCGCAGGGCGAAAAGGGGCAGTACGGCTATGTCCGCCAGCCCGAGGCCAAACCCAAGCGCACGCGTAAAAAGCGCAACAAGGTCGCTGATGCGCAGGCTGCGATGGACGAGCTCAATAAGGCTATTGGGCTGCAGATCCCTGCGATGCCGCTTATGATGGGTATGCAGCAGCAGCAGGAGATCCAGGGCCAGCATGTGTTGCAGTCTGAGGTTTTCTCGCAGCTTCCTACTCATCCAGGGACTCCTGTTGGTCGTCCCCCTGTTCGTCCGAGTCCGGCGGAGGAAGAGATGGACGAGGAGGCGAGCGAATGGATGGTAAGAATAGGTGACGCCGAGCCCCCGCAATGGGCCAAGCGGAAGCCAAGCGAAGAGCTCGATGGGAGTAACGGTATAAAAAGGCAAAGAACAAGGTAATCCTTCAAGTTTATATATACCATCAACATTTCTCTCATTCCTTCAAGCGAACCCGAGTCATCTGTCCAACCAGAGCTGACGCCTCAAACTCTCGTGGCTATCGCCAATATACACGTCATCGACCAGGGCATACGCGACATTTCCAAAGAGTTCAGGTTCACCGTTGAAGAAGTACAAGAGTACTATGACAAGTGCGGCGAAATGGGTCGCACTCGACTGCGCTTTCAAAAGATGCGGGAACAGCTTGCAAAATTTGCAGAAGACGAATGAACTTGTATCTATTTTACATGTAGACATATTGTTACTACGGGACTTCAAAATCCATGAGTAGTTTGTAATCTGCAGCCCTTGCCGGTGCAGATGGGCTGTCGAAAGGTTTGCGGCGCCTAAAAGCCAACTTGTGAGAGATACAGAACAAACCTGGCGGTGCAGACAGATACCTCTCGCCTGCGGCCGCAGAAGGAAAGGAGCCAAAGAGATCAGGGTGTTTCGGTAGTGGAGACTCGCTAAAAGAGTAAAAAATGAGCAAGTACCCGACTGGATGGATAGAGTGATACCGACGTAAAGTATGGATGTTGGAGAGCTTCCTCGGCTGTGATTCTACGTTCTGGGTCATAAGTTAAGAGTGACATGAGGAGATCAATCCCTGCTGTTGTCATATACTGAAACTTTTGCCGGAATTGATGGGGCTGAGGTGATGGCAGAGTCAGAGTCTTAGCCAAAGGGAGGGAGACATATCCAGGCCACGAGTCCTGTGTCGGGGGTCCAAGGAGCTTGAATATCATTGAGATGAGCTCAATTTCGCCCTTGGCTTGGAAGAGCGGCTCCTTCAAGAGGAGCTCGGCGAAGATACACCCGACGGACCACATGTCGATTGCTGTCGAGTACGTTGTGGCGCCAAGCAAGATTTCGGGAGCGCTGGGCGATAGTGCTAGGGACCCGATTTTGTGGCGCGTGTGGCATAAAGCACGTACCGATACCAAAGTGTTACCACGAGCTGTGTCAATCCACCGACACCGACCGGGTCACCGTACCGCCGGGCAAGTCCAAAGTCAGCTACTTTGATCGTCCCTCTGTTGTTCATGAGCAAGTTACTGGTTTTCAAGTCGCGGTGTAGAATCCAATTCGAGTGGCAATGGGCTACAGCCGACAACAGTTGAAGCATCAAAGTTTTAGTTTCGGATTGCAGAAATGGTGAAGGCATTAGAGTAAGGAGAGTTTTGAGGTCGTGTTCAATGAAGTCCATCACGACAAATACCCTGATCAATCACGATTGGTTATATCGAGCGCACTCGTTGAAAAACACTGACTGGGTTAATGTATCACCAACAACGACCTCTCTTATGCCTACAACATTTTCATGTCGGCACGTCATCAAGGAGAATATCTCTCGCAAGGCAGTTATCGGAAATCCATTCTTTTCCTCGTCGAGCTTGAGCTTTTTTAAAGCTACTATGTCTCCAGTTTGCTTGTCTCGTGCCCGGAAGACGACGCCATAGGAACCTTCTTCTATCTGGTTCAGCTTCTCATAACAGTACACCGAGCGCGCTGTGAGGATGGGAGGGTGTCTGGTCCTGGGAGGAACGTATATACTGTGGCTAGAACGTGCAGGTCCTGCTGGAACATTTATCACTGGAGTGCTTGGCGCGTTCGTGGGTTTGGTCGATGATTTCTGTTTCGCCCGACGCTTAAGCGGGGGGACTCGAACGCCAGGAGGGCCGTCGTCAAGGTCTCCACCTTCCCACTTGGACCTTTTGCGTGTTGGTGTCGCGCCAGTCGACATCGAATAGTATACAAGAGAATCAAAGATTGAATCCCAACCCTGGTCAGTCACGTCGGGTCACGAGTCAACCAGTTACATTATTTGTCACGTCGTTCATCTAATACTTTTATCAAGTGGTGTTGTGTTTCCCCGACCCCCCACCCATCGACCTCACGTTTCCCTGACACAAATGGTTCTACACACACTTTTCCAATAGAAACAAAGAGATCTTCCAAAATCCATGTCAATCTCGGACCAGTCAACTCGATCGCTGGCTCTGCATTGATTTCCAACAGCTTTACCTGCAATTGGGGCTGACCTAACGCAGTAGAATGAGCAACAAGGAAGTCAATCCCATAAAGCTCGAAGGCGTTGGGCAATGGCTTGAAAAATCTCAGCAATAAAGACAAGAAAAACATGATTAGGAATCACTTGAAAATGGACAGGATTTTCCAGTGCAGCTTTAAAAGTTTCCCTCAGGACCTCTACCATTTGCTGGACTATCTCCGTCATATTTTCACGTGTAAATCTAAGAGGAAAGTCTTCTTCATGCGGCGATAGAATTTGACACCCAACGAGTTCATTGAATAAGCGAACCCCCGCTTCGCCTTTGTGTGCTTGTAAGGAGGTATTTGTCAAATGAGGCATCAAGTCGAGGCTGGAAGCATTATTGGGCTCCTCATATGGGACCGAAGAGAAGAGAGACAATATCCGGTCATAGAGATATACCCGGAGAGCTCCTGAGGCTACACAATACGCTCGAAGATGGAACTATATCAGGTGGAATTTCAATCACGCTCAAAAATTAATTCCTTTGACCGACCTTATGACCTTTCACTTTGGAAGGTATGGGAAAACCATCGATAGATGCTTCAGAGGGATCTAGAAGGAGGGGATTTGGCATATATTCCTGATGCAAAGGCAGTCAGGAACTAACTTCTTGTTGTCAATCTTGTTCACACCTGAATGACAAAATGTCGAAGCTGCGAGGTGACAACAGCCGTTTCATCAAGACTGACCTCTCCCTCGTCATCCGAAAGTTCCCATTCTTCAAATATTTGCTGCAAAGATTCTTTGCTGTTAAAGATCCTGATTCCCATGCCACGATCTGACATTCCACTAGGCATACCTCATCAGGAGAGAAATAACCATGGGAAATATGCTAACGGCTTAAGGATCCACCACGACCGAGATGTATCCAACGATTCTCCTAATTCCCATAGATCGTCGGCCCACATCTCATCCAGTTCATCAGCAAAAGATATCTCGACTTCATAAGTTTTAGGGACAGCTGCTTTCAAAGGTGATGACGGATGTTTTGTCATGTATGAACTGAGACACCGAGACAGAAAATGCTTCCTGATAAGAGCTTTTCTGAAGATGTAACTGGATGATAAAACTTTTTGGCGATTTTGATGACTGAGTTCGTGATCTATGTGATCATAACTTGCCCATTGGATCAAAAATCTATCTGCTAGAGACTGTGGAACAGATGAAATAATGTCGATTGGCATATCCAATGCCCTGAGAGCATTGCGGACGAGGCGGTCGGTCAAGGGGGCAGACGGCCAGAGAACGAGACATGGCAGTGACATTGAAGAATTGACGCGTGTCACGTGGAGTACATGAAAATCAGGTGTCGGGATACTTTTATTTCGAGACTGGCTTTTCACTATCGCCAGCCTACGTGATGGGGACAAACTATCTTTTTTCTTTAGAGCCCACTTTTACACAAGGCCTAGTTCTGGGTCAACTTTCGGTCATCATTCTGCTCAGCCTCGTTCTCAAGTATATCTTCCTTGATTCCACCCACGATCCTTTCGAGACACCTTCTTATCAAGCCCGTATGGATAAAGACTTCACACTACAGGCGCAGAAGTCTGACATGCATGGAGCGAAGACTGACTCAAATCACGATGAGTACGAGTCCGTCGAATGGCTCAATACCCTATTGCGGCAGGTAAGTTGGGCTTTATGTTTTAACTCAGCGCCGCTCAAATCCTAGCGTAGATCGTCGATGTATATCGCTCGAAACTACGAAACGACATCGCCGGCCCTGAGGGTAACGAAATTGCGCGTAAACGAATAGAAGATTACGCAAACAAAGTACGGCCTGCGGGCTTCCTCGTGGGTATACAGTTGTTGTAGTTGAATCCTTCGCCCCGCTCAATGCTTTCCGCAGGACCAGATAAGAATACATTCCATAGATCTTGGAGTTTCCGCGCCAAAGTTGCATAAAGCACACTTGACTTCAGAAGCATCACTCAAGACTCTCACAGTCCGTTTTCCAATGTTCATAATGTATTGAAGCCTAACCTTCTGTCAGGATATCCATTTCGAAACTACATATACTGACACCTTGTCCATCTCCTTGTCGACGTCATATCTTTTTAATTACCCAATGACATCCTTCGCGCGTCTTCCAGTTTCATTGACAATATCATTATCCCTATTCAAATCTTTAGTGAGTGCAGATGCGTTTTATTACTACTCGACTAAACATAACGATCAGATTACCATATCCCCACCTCCGCCAGATTCTCGCACTCCAGTGTTAACTTTAAGCATCTCACCCAATTTTACACTTGACCTTACGACTACATCGTTAATGGGGAGCCGCGCTAAACTAGCCAATGTTCCAAAGCTGCATGAACTTATCCAGCACCAAGTACGCCGTATTCTTGCCGCACGCGGGACATGGAAGGTTGTACTTCCCGGCTTAAGCACTTTATCGACCATACAAGAGCAAGTGAAAAAAGAAATGAAGGAGGAAAGGTTTCCATGATGTTTGTATATTCAGCAGACTTCAACGAGAAAACGTATTAATGATATTACATCCCAGATATACCCCTCTTTCCAGTAATTCGGTTGTATATTACGTTGTGATAATGTGTTCATATTTAGTATAGTCATGACGTGAAAGAATGAACACTAAGGATGAATAAGACCTGCAATTATACTCCAACAAGATCTAGCCATTCTTCTATTGCCTTTAGTGCATGGATACCTTCAAGGTCTGGTACTAGAAACGTATCGATCCCTGGATCTTTACCAAAACGATGTTGTTCCCGAAATAATCTCATTTCTCTCTCCGTCGCCATTACTGCAATTGGAAATTTTGCTTCAAAATTGAACTCGGGAAGTTTAGAAGGAAGTAGAGCCTCAGACACTGATGCATTGGATAAAGGAGGTGATATTAGAAAGAGACCTGAAGCTGGATGCGAAGAGATGTATGTTTGGGCAATCAAACAAGATAAGGATCTAGCAAAGATGATGGGAGGAAATGGCATGATGGACAGCCGAATTTCGTCACGTAGCTCTTCAAGAAACAGTCTTAGAGAGAAGATCGAGAATCACGAAATATGAGGCTCACTGGCTTCAAAGACAGACAAAAGCTGTTCAGACTTTCTGATGGGACTTTTGGGAGGACGAAGATCTATTTGCAAGCAGGTATACCCTTTTTCAGCTAGCATCGAGGAAAAGAATTCCACACTATAAGATTATGAGGATGGCAGCAAACGGAGATTCTCGGTATTGTATACCCATTGCCAGAAGACATGTCCCAGTCATTAGCAGAAACGAATACAAGTGGTGTTGGGGCTAATCTAGGGGCGGAAGGTGGTGGAGAACGTATGATGGTGGAATAGATGCGTCCATTGATGCAACCTGAGAGTCTCCGCGTCGACTTCAAGCCTCGGAATAAATTGAACATGGTTGCTAGTATGACGACTTCTCACATGTTCATGTCACAAGTCACTCTCCCTTTTGACCAATGACCACATCCGCCTCAAGTATCGTTTTTGACGACATTTTCACCATCAATACTATTGATAAAGAAGGGAAAAAGTTTGATAGAGGTCTGTTATTCTTCTCGAATTCAAGGTCTTTTAGTCGACTTCGTCATAATTACAGTATCGCGTCTTTATGCACATTCCAAAAACTACGAGATGGACCTCACATTAGATTTTAACGTTGAGCTATTTCCTCTCCAAGCTGAAGACAGTTTCGCTCTCGCTCTCGCAACATCTCTTGCACGGGGTGGGGCATCAACCGGCGCAAGTAATACCGACGGCGCTGAGGATACCGCGGATGAAAAAGAGCGGGATGTATGGAGGCCAGATGGCAAAGGTCGGAGAGGGCTTGAGGATGACTATAACTATGTAATGTATGGAAAGGTGAGCATTACAAGGCGGTAAGTATTGTTGCACTGTGCTCACTACAACATATCAAGGTTTACAAATTTGATGGAGGCACAACAGAAATTGTGTAATGTTTTCGATCATCCCTTGATAAATGCTGTATCTCACCATGATTCTAGCACTGCATATGCATCGTTCGGTGGACTGCTGATGTCACTCACAGGATCCTTTCGGCATCTGACGAGCATCGTCCTTGGTGACCCAATATATCTTCTAGTGCGAAAATAACGTTGTATTGGCGGGAGTGCAGGAACCACCTAGCATGAATATAGATAAATGTAATTAATTGGAGATTTCCAGGCGACATGTAGATACTAGCACGAGAAGAAGGTATATGGTAGCCAAGCTTGATGCACGATGAAGATCGTCTATTATCCAACTCTGAGTCCCCGCAATTTGCCAATGACATCGGCGACGTCAGCGTTTTTCGGCTCGTCATCCCAGAGACCCCAAAAACGTCTGCCAACGACTTTGATATCCACTTCGACCGCCTTGTTACTGTTGTCGTTAAAACCAGAATAAGTTTGTTGCGATGCCGGTGGTGAAAGCTTCTGGGTGACGGATTGTGATATTTGTTGGCAATTGACTCCAAAAAAATGGGTCAGTTTGGCCGCTCGACGGCGACGCACGCTGAACGATGAAGACGGGGGGAAAGATAAAAACTTTTCATCTGTATCCGATGCCATGCCCGATGGGATCTTCAACATATTCAAAGAGGTGGACGCGTCTTGATTAACCTCGACAAGAAGGGACGAATCAAAACTAGAGCGACGTCGCGTTGACCCAATTGATGATGGTACATCTCCTGAGGCAATTGTAGATAGAGAACCGCGACGGTCGGCCGAATGACAACTAATACATCCATTTCCGTGAATCGCGTCTATCAAAGCCTCATTACCAAAGATCTAGAGGCAATGGTGGTAAAGACGATAAGATAACACCACAATGGATTGCAGACTAACCTGTGCAATTTTCCGTGCCCGCTTTAGGGCTTCAAATTTCTGTTGATCAGACAATTGAGGTTCTGCATGAAGATCGTGGAGACGTCGATCGTGGACGTCCTGGAAATATGACGATTTATCACTCGTCCACAATGATGGAGAACGCCTCAGGCGTCGTAAACTAGCTTGCATCATATTATACCCCAGGTCGATACTCTTACGCTGCTGTTGACACTTTTTGCTGCGAGGATGGCGTATTGAGCGTCGAGGTGCGCTTGAAGTCAGAGATGGGCAGGTGTCATAGCTGACATCTATAAAAGGACTCGGAGTGGTTTGTTGAGAAGGCAGAACTTCATCATGCAGCGGTTTTTGTCCGTGCGATAATATATTAACAGGTTGCGACGAAATCCCATCAAGCGACTTTGACCGGGTTGGGAATTTAGAGCAAGGTAGGAGTTGATTGATCGCATCGTTCGGAACACCCTGATCAATACTGAGATGTCGAATTGTCCTTGAGTGCTTTGACTGCTTGCTCCTCTGCACAGATTTTCGAATGGGTGGGATAGAAGGCGAATTGGCTGAGGTCGAAGTAGAAGGCGGAAGAGGCGAATTGAGGGAGTCTCCGGTACTTGACAATGAAGTGCTGTGACCGGAAGGAGACTGTGCGTTACTTGAAGCCCAATCCTGGGCCTGGACATCTGCCATGCCGTTAAAATCGATCGAGCGAGGACTAGGAGAGTAAATTAAATGTAAAGGCGAGTATCTAGTCGTCCGATTATTATCGTCAGGACATATGGGACTGGAAATGGATAGGAGAATTATAAATGAACGTGAAATGTGTGACTTTGTGTCAGATACAGTCACAAGGATCGATGACAAGGAGAAAAACGTTATTTATGTGTGATTATCTGACTGTAACTAACATACACATGCGATCTCAACGATACAAATACAAGGGTATTAGTTTATTCTATTACAGTAATAGTAATCCACCGAAATAATCGTTCCATGTTCCGATCTGAATTACTCATATGATATATTATGCATGCAACTGAGAATAATAAGTTGAGTCCGAGCTTGATGCTTCTGATTCGGTAGATCGTTGGTTATGTCGTACAAGTCGTGGCTTTAATTGAATGTCTGACGGAAGCCTCACCAATGATACGCGCTGTGCACAACGTGTCTGATGCCAATCCTCCGCTTCTTCCTGTGGAGTCTCAGGAGCGGTATAGAACAACTCATGTGACAGCAGTTCCCCACTTGGACGCGGTGATCCAGCTTGGGAAAACGAAGCAAAAACTGACGTGGAGGTGCGTCCTGGTGGCTCTGGGTTACCAACATAAGTGGCATGCGAATGGGAAGAGGAAGATGTGCTCGGCGGAGGGGTATCAAAAAGATGACTAGTATCAAAGAATTTCAATGATGCCTCCGACGAAGGCCAGTCAGTTCCAAAATCCATGGCTGAATAAAATGATTCACATATGGAGGACTTCGACTTGGGTCTTGAGGATGAATTGAATGGACGCGAAGAATCAGAATCTTCCAAGTTCTCGCAGATGTCAATGGCATTGGAGACAGGTTGGGAAAGAACCATGCGGGAGGTTAGTTCGTGTCGGTTTTGAAGAGTTTCCATAGCAGCTTGGAGAGCGATAGTCTTGGCTCGATGCCAAGAGCGCCATTCAGACGCAATGTCTTTGGCAAGAATATCGCGATGGCAAATGAGTCGTGTGATTTCAAGCCTCGCTTGTACAACACGCTGTGCAACATCTTGTATAGAAGCCCAAAGCTGATCTCGCGTCGACTTCTGAAATGGAGTCAGGGTCGCAATATTTCGAGCGAATCTCATTTTGTTATCTAGTTGCGCTTGGGCGGCAGTAATACGCGAATCCAAATCATCTATTTTGGATCGAATGATAGACGTTCGCGAGGGAAGGCGAGAAGTTTCGTCTTGTGGTAAACCCGCGGTCAGAGCGGAAAGGTCAAAACCTGGATCGCCTGATATCTGTTGGCTGTTAGATACCATGAAACCTGCGGCCAAGTCGGCCTTGACTTGGTCGAACGTTGCTTTCAACTGTTCCGCTCCATCAATCTCAGGTGCTGTGGGCACTTCAAGATCCACATCCTCAAAATTCGTTACGACAGTCAACTTTTGCTTGGATAGTGGTGATTCGACAAAAACGGCATCATTCCTCATGAAATCCCGGGGAGTGTCGTCATCCAAGATGTGAGATTTTAGTGACCGAATCTGCAAATCATGGAGATGCGAAGTAGCTGCCGCCCTACCCGTCAGTTGCACATCCATCTTCGACATTTCTATCGATCGCATTCGCACTCCAGCTGTCTTAAATGCACTGGCGTAATTGATACCAGCAATCCATTCGTTCAACTCCTGTTCGTTTGATGCTTGCAGGAGAAGCTGTCGACCGTCAGGAAGCAGAAATCGAAAAGTGTTCTCATGCTACAAAATTATTTAGTCTAGTCTGCGAGCTCACAACAAAACACCCACTGTATTATAAGATTTGTCATACACCGCAATTGTGCCTCGTAATGACAACAGTTCGTCAGGCCGTGGTAAAACGGATCTGGTGTTAATCTTCCCCTTGCCTGGAGATGAAGAATGCGAAGAATGCGCCCATGACAAGTCACGAAAAAAAAGGAGCTGTGACCCTGTCAATACGACATTCCAAGATTTCCATTTACGATTTGTGGCTTTCTTTCCGCCTTCGAGGACGTCATCTTTCCTGGTGAGAAGTCCGACCTTCGTCAACCTCAAAGACCATGTTTCGCCGGCGGAGATCGATACAGTCGCATGATTAACCATTCTGTTGTTTCCTGAAGAACCCACGAAGCCACCAATGGTTCCTTTGCTGAAGAAAGGAGATGCTCGACCGGCATCAGCAACAGAAACTTCTATTTGGTTAGCCATAGCAAACGATCGTTGCAACTGCGGCTCATCCCAAGGCCCGGCAGTACCTTCATATGAGTATGGATTCTCTCTTGGTATCAAAGAGTCGACGTCGATGCGAAGAGGCCCAAGAAGATTCTGTGACAAAAAACATCAGAGGTAGTTAGACCCGTTAAGCAGGAGCGCACATTTGCAATAAGGTAATACGGATCAATCTTGGTCGCTTTCAGAATTGGTGTTGTAGATGTGGCCATCAAATTTGTACTTGTGACGATCGAACGGCTGGAACCTTCAAAGTCTATACCGTGCTGTCCATTGAAATCCATTGGATCTTCAATAAATATAAAGGGAGCGAAAACAATATTGTCGTAGAAGCACTAGGCCAAATTACGTCAGTGAAATTTTTACTTGACCCCGACCCAAACCTTACTGTCAAGACCTCTGGAAAAATGCCGGGGAGTCGTGTGTTCTTTATGTAGTCCGCTTTAGACATTTTCCATTTATTTGATTTGTTGAACGCATCAGTGTGCAACATGATCAAGCTAAAGGCCAAAATATATGGATGGTCTAGTAATTTGACTCAGCGCTAAACGACATTGAAATGGCCTTTGATTACCATCGGATGAATACAAGGAAGGATTGCATTCAAGGTATCGCTTGGCAAATGCTTCTATGACTCTGTCGATCTGCTGTGTTTCGCGCGGAAGGCCAACGTCCATCAGCAGCTTTCGTAGAGCGATGTCAAGAGGATCGTCTACGAAATCGAATTCCCCAATGTAAGTTCGAAGAGCTTGACTGTAGAATACTTCGGAACTAATGAAGTATTTGATATAAGCTAAGCACACTCGTCAATGGCACTTGAATTTACCTTGAAGCTAAGATTCCCGCTACCTCCGCCTTACTAACAGTTGCTCGTAGGCGTCTCAAATATTGATAAGGTTCCTCATCGCCGGTAGGGAGAGGTATTGCCACAGAGGGTCTCTTCTCGACTGATAGTCTGGTTGAATCACTTGAGCTGGGCGACTCAGTTGAAGTGGAAAATGTCGTATGGCGTCCCTTAGACGCACTTACGAGAGTAGAGTGATTTGCATGGGGACGCGCAAACATAGAAGAGGGGCTCGAGAGCCGAGAAATCGAAGGTAAAGATGGGGAGGAGCTCGGAAACCAACCTAGTGAGAGACGGTTCAGGAGAGGGGGATTAGTTTGAGCGCGTGGTCTGCGTCTTGAAGCCTCTTCATTAACAATGGGTTCGTGAACAGGCCGTGCGGAGGACTGTCGTGTTAAAGGAATCGAAGGGAAAGCGGGGGAAGGTGCCCCCTCAGGATAAGCCAGGTGACAAAGCGAAGAGGGAGCAGCTTCCATCTCTGACCCTGTGCGCCTCAGAGACGATTGAGCGGAATGACTCCGCGAAAGGCCACGAGTGTGAACACTCCTCTTTTTAACAACGGTAGAACTTGATGGCGAAGTAATGGTGATGTTCATGCTAAACGGGGATATGGGAGGTAACACTGGAAGTTGGGTCGATTGAGGTGTCGGAGTTTGTTCCATCATGAGAGAATCAACTTGCGCAATTTGAGGCCGCAGCTTTCTACGTGACCAGAAAGAGCCTTTCCTGGCCAAGTCCTTAGGAGTAGATTGAAGGGGAGATGGCGCTGAAGGGCGGTCTAGACGATCCTTTCTCTCCTGATCCCTGACTTTCCCATCGTCTTTACCGAGAGTGAGTAGAGTTGAGCCGTTGAACGAAATGCCTCTACTCCGTCTGTACTCGTCGTATGTTGCTGTATCCAACGATATTGTAGGTCCAAGCTTCTGTACGCTCTTGCTTTTCCGTAGTCTGGGCCGTGTACCCAAAGGATGTAAAGGAAACACGGACGGAGTGAATGCGACGGTGTTGACTTCATTGGAAGACGAGGATGATGAAGTTCGTGGAAGGATGGGAGAAAGTCCTACTTCCAGGGAAGCTTGTGCAAGAGCGGACGTAAATTGTTGGGATGGGGCAGACTTAACATTGTCTGGAAGTCGGGCGGTCGAAGCCAATCGCAAGGCTTTGTTCCTGGATATACTGTCTACCGATCTGCTTGGTCTCGGATATTGGCCAGCAGACAAGGCAGGTTCGTCTGCAGGGATCGGAGGAAGGTCTTTATCGACCATATACAGACTGGAACGAGCAATGGAAGAGAGGACTCCATGCTCATCTATTCCACTTTGTATGTCCTCTGTGCTCTTTTGGGATGGGCTACTCGAAGCCGGGCCACGCTTTCTCCAGAGCGGGAATGAGAAGAAATGGGTGGTGGTTGTTGTAGTGACGACCTCTGTACGAGTTGTGGTCGTTTCAGCAAGGATGTGAGGGTGCTCGTAAGGATGGGAATCGTGTAAGGATGGAGGAGACTGCTTGGCCAGCTTAGCAGATCGTCCAACCATAGAGATCGTTGTCTGAGTGACGAGTGGCCGAGAATATTCAAGTTTACAGTAACATGATCAAAACATCACTAGAACTATCCCACATGATACCGAATCTACCCCGTCCTATGTCCCTCTCGTTTTCTCTGTTTCTGGATCGTCTTCTTTTTCGCTTCCAGCAACGATCGCTGCGACAAGTCAGACACGATATTACTCGAGAAAAACTGTGATCCTTACCTCGTTGTCCCGCTTCTTCCGGCTATACTTCATCTTTTCGTATAGCTTCCTCTGCTTGTTGCTCATCATCATCTTATTCATATCCTTTTCCGCATCCTCCACAGTGTCTTTTAAGGCCTCCATCTTGGACGCCTTACGTGATTTGTTAACCTCCTTCTCAAACGTGCCAAAGTCCACGCCCGCCGCCTCTGCTGCTAGTTCTGCTGCCCTCAGTGCAGCCGGGTCGTCAGAAAACACTGCTGCCCGGGCAGCAACCTTCAATGCAGCTCTGTCTGTTTCATCTTCCTCTTCTTCCTGCTCCTCTCCTTCTAACTCCTCGTCTTCACTTTCCTCCACAGCCTCACCTTCATCTTTAAGTCCAACTGCAGGATCGTAGGCTCCTTCTGCCTCGCCAAAAGGACTTAGATGAGGTGGAAGAGTCTTGCCCTGCCCGTAAGGCTCTTCCAGCAAAAGTTTCCCCGCGTTGATGCAGTCAACTACCCACTGTGGTTGCACATATTTCCTTCGCAGTCTCCGTTCTCTTTCGTCGCTAGTCTCGTCTGTCCTTACAAACAGTGGCCGGTCAATAATGACATGAGTGATCGACTCATCCGACTCCTCGATAGGAGAACCACTGCCTGAAGATGCAGGCCAACCTATCCGACCACCAAATGATCGCACAAGAAATTCGAAGATCGGCCGGGATGTTTCACGTGATAACCAGAATGTGCAAGGTGCGAATAGTGTCGTAGACAGTGATGATGGAAGGTCAGTAAGCGATTTGAGTGTAGGAAGTGAGGCGGACGTTTGCTGGTCAGAAATTGAGGGCTGTACAACAAAATCTTCTTCATTTTCCTCCCTGTTCGTATCAGACATTTCAATATCTTCGTCCAAATCTGCGCTTGTAGCATTGATGGTTTTAATTGCTTGACGGACATCCTTGCTGGATATTGTCCGTCCGTTGATCTCGACCGTTTTGTTTAACATGTTAGTGGTGGCACTTGTTTTGGCAGTATCTTGTAAACTGAATGCACCCACGCCAGCACCTCCCTCTTCCTTTTTCAAGTCTAGTGGTGGGGGGTAGACGAGACCATTGTCGGTGTAGAGTTTAAAGAAGACGAATCCGAGCAATGTCTGATAAAGCTCCAAAAACGTCAACATAACACGGACATCCACATCTGCGGGTATCTGGAAAGCATTAACAAGACCGTGCTTAGAATGAGTTGTCACCTACTTTTTGAGTGAATTGATAAGGAACGAGCCATGTCACAGTTTGGTCCATTACTTCAGCCTGGTAGTAGACGCCTTTTATTGATAGAAATGCCTTGCGCAATGATCGTGAGTGCATCACATAAAGTTGCCATTCCGCAGATAATCGGGTACAATTGTCGATTAGTTCTGGTGGTACGCGGGAATTCGACGGCAAAGAAGCAAATAAGAACACCATACACAACGCATCGTCTATGTCTCGTACGGCGTCAATAAATGTGGGATATCTAAAACAATTAGACATCTTAGATACCAAGAGCTACGAGACGTGAGAGGGTGCTCACCTCTCCTTTATGATGTGATCTAGTCGATAAACAGGTTTGTTTTTCTCCAACGACTTCGCACTGCTCCATTCACCACGACCCAATGCACGAGAAAGCTTCTTAGCAAAAGCTTTGTGTTCTCGCAGCTTCTTAAGCACTGGCTCGTGAGCAAGGTATGCGATGTCTTTAGCGTAGTAGAATGACGTGGGCGCTGATGATCCCTTATTTGCTTTTTTTCTGCTGCGCGGTTCGCGAGGGAATATACCTGGATTGAGGGTCAAGAGGCGTAATGTGTAAATCATTGCAAACCAACCCTTCAGGATGCACAATCGGCGGAAATCAGCGAGTGAGCATTGAAGTTTTTTGACAGCAGCAGAACGAGTAACATAGGCCTTCGCCGCCCCTGCCTTTCCCTTTTGCTTTAGGCGACCCATAGTCGTTAGAGAAACAAAGATGACGGAACCAAAAAGTTTTTATTTGTAGTCGCCAAACAACCGATCTCAACTTGCGCAAGAACGATGAGGTGAGTAGTCTTTCTTCGGGTGGAAGTAATTCCAACATATCGTGTCTCAGTCAATACGTCCATATACCAAAATCTGAACTCGATGAAGCGCAACTGCGTCAGTTAGAAGAGCATGAGATCTCTCAAGGGCCCTTGTCTGTTCTGCAACAGGCCGTTCGAAACCACGCACAGGTCCTCATCTCGCTACGAAACAACAAGAAACTCCTTGCTCGTGTAAAAGCATTTGATAGACATAGCAATATGGTAAGTGGTACTGTTCTACAGTGAGCCGAGCTATATGCTTGATTAAGGTCCTCGAAAATGTCAAGGAGGTCAGATACAGAACATTCACATCAGTGTGTTCTGCAGTGTACTAATGCTGCAATCTAGATGTGGACTGAGGTTCCCAAGGGGAAAAATAAGAAGCCTGTGAACAAGGATCGGTATATCAGCAAAATGTTTCTCCGGTATGAGTTAGTCTGTATCTGTTCACCAGGGTTTTGATTACTACTTTGTTTAAAGGGGTGATTCGGTCATTCTCAGTAAGTAAACTTCAGACAGAATTCATCGTAGAAAAAGTTAACTAGGATCCTAGTCCTTCGCAACCAGGCGTGATTCCACCATCCAGGGCGGAGAAGCTTGTTCATCGTGCAACCGTTGTAAGTCGCAGCGTGGTACACATATTTTTATACACGCATGCACTTAGAGGGAGTATATACATTAAGAAGACTACGGGTGTGCATTCAGCAGAACTTTTGTGATCTATATACTATCAACTGACAATCGTCAATAAAACCTGCTACGCATCTCTTCCAGCCTAATTTCCTCGATCTCCTTGATTGCATCAAAAACTGCACCAATGCTAATCCATCCAAAGCTTTCTCCACCGAACGAGCTACGTTCCAGGATGGCGAGCTTCCAAGAAGCCCATGCTCTCTGTAAGTAATTTTCTGGTTCTGCATCGTCGCCGCCTGCCAACTCTTCTCTTATACCACGTACAAGTATGTCCGTGTGCTCCCTTAGCTTTGCTGTCATGTCTTTTCGCAGCTTTGGTTGTGAAGTCTTTTGGACAATTGTTCCAATTACTGCTTCTTCTTCTGTTAAAGGTCGGAAATACGAGAGACTGTAGGTGTTGCAGATAGATGTCAAACCAGAAACATAACTTTGAAACAATTCTCTAACTTGTCCAATTGTTTCCGCGGGAAGTTGTTGAGATGTGTCGATGAATTCATTAACCCGACTTTGTACGATTTGGACGACTTCGTCAGCGTCGTCTGTCACAGAAAGATTATCCATTGCGCTGGATAATTCATTCATCGCTCCTTCGTTTGATCGTTGCCGCTGCGGACGTCTACTAGGATTCACATTTGTAGGGAGCGTGATATCTCGAAAGAGTCGTCCGATGGCTCGCTGACTTTGGTAATATCGAGCTGAATCAAGGCCGACAGTTTCAGGCGCGTTCCAGTCTGGTTTCTCGCTGTAGAGAAGCTTGGGTATACTGCTGACGGAAACCGGTTTACCAGACTTAGGATAGTCGACAGCGTCACTGTGTAGGTTGGACAGTATCATACATTTTTCATCAAATATCCCTTTCGTGCTCTGGTCGGCAATGATGAGCCAATTTATCGCGATTATTCCAACGACCTTTGAAAGTAAAACATTCGTGAGCAACTTTTCTAGACACAGATAACATCTACGAACGTCGCTGTTTATGTAGTCCAACACGAATTCAGCAACATCTTCCATGGTGCTTCTTCGATTAAGAAGCTTCTTTTCGGCTGGTGCGTACACGGCTGGGTCGTACGTCTTGAGACCACCAAAGCCGGAGACTTGATTCAAGGGAATGAGGTTATATACATCGCCGTCGAGGTCACCTCCTCCAAGGCATGAGGGCATTGGCCGAGAGCCTATAAAACGCGATTATAAGATCTGACACGGGACAACTGAACAAAAGACTGCTACCTAACACACTGAAGACAACAGTATTGCATAACGGTTCTCGAGCAAAACACGAATCGTTTGGCGGCTTTCCTATAGCATGCGCAATCTGCACGTCACCTGGGTGTATAGTCGGAGAACGTGAGATTATCACAGGCCCTTCAAGATAAATAGGGGGACCTTCAAGTCGTGTAACACAAGCGAAGATTTCACCCTCTTGGAGGAACTTATGAACATCAGCGACACCTACTAGTGTCCATGCGTCCGGAATAGGTATGCGAGCGTGGTTTTTGAGAAGACGCAAAACATGGTAGATTGCACAGTTCATCATTTGTCGATAAAACCGGTTGCTCGACTGTTCGGTCACATTTAATTTGGCCAGAGTTAACATCACCGACGTAAGTCGAAAAGAAGAACCAAGGCCATAATTTTCTAGCAGCCGTGCGGCTAGCTCAAGTGACTCCGCCGCCTGTTCTGCTTGGTCAACAGCTCGATCTTGAAAATGCTTGAAAACCTCATATTTGACTCCGAGGTTTTCAAGAAGCATGATTAGTGGACGATTAAGAAAATAGGGACCTGGTTTGTCGAAAGCTCGAGCAACTTCAATCTCGAGAGAAGTGTCTTCAAATTTAACCATAGATGGCCGAAGGCAGATTGCACGACCACGGAGGGCGTAATCTACACTAAGCATACCCTTTGATCCTTGAAAACGGACCTGAAGCGCCGGGGCATAACCTCTCCTGTCACGCCCGCGTCGGCGATACGATCTCAGCTTGTTTGAAACTTCTATGGCAAGTTCTCTGGATATTGTTCCAACGCCATCGGTGAAGCAATATTTTCCAATCTCTGCATTGATATCTCCAACCCTGAAAACTTCTTCAGGGTGAATAGTGACTGATACGTCCGTTGCTGTAAAAGCCTGAGAGATTCGTGCACCATACCTCGCGGGACAGAACATGAGTGTTTGATCGAAGGATAGGTTGTCAAAAGAACCTATGCTCTTGATAATATTACGTGCATCGACATATCCATGATCAGAGTCGCAGAATGGCTTGACAAACCTGAAGTGACCCTAGTCAACCTATGCGATTGTACAAATTCGATGACTCACCATACTGCATGATCTTTTAACGCTGATTGGGAATATGCAAGGAAGTCAAATTGTCTTCCAGCAATGAACAAACCTCGGAATAGAATCGGACCGACACGTGTCTTGATAAAATCCTCCCCATCTACGTCTCGGTCAAATCGATAATGTAATCGGCCTTCATCTACAAAACTGACTCGCAGGAATGATTCGTGATAATCGGGGTGATATCTACGAATGATTCTGTTAGACCTTTCTAAATGAGGCCCACTCAATTGCATGGTAGTTGGAGTAATTTCGATATGATAGGCCTTAAAGAGATTAGGATCGGTAGACTGAAAAGTCATTGACTGTGGGTGAACTTCCAAGTCCTTCTGAACCCGGAGGAAGCACTTTGATATGGCCTCTGGCTCTTCGTTCGAGCCATACCATAACTTGGCCTCTTGTCCAAAGTAAGCCAGCACCGCTGCTGTATGCCTTTTGCCCTTTGCGTTTGTGAGGTTTGTTATATAGGGCATTAGAGAAAGCATCTCAGTCATGTCGACTGACAAGCTCCTCAAGAGCGATTCGATTTGAAAAGCAATGCACCAGTTTGTACGTCGTAGCACGCGTTCCAATTCTTCCGCAACATGGTTGGCAAATAGATGACGCCGCTCAACAAGGCATTCAATGTCATTGATGTGATGAATTTTCGCTTCTTTACAAAGCCGAAGAAATATCTGTAGATCTTGAGAAGATCTGCAGACACAACGCAGCGCGAGGGAAACATATGGTGCGAGACGTGCATGGTCTGGTAAAGGAAGACAAGAAAGACGAATACGAGGTTTATTGGCTTCAAGAGGTTCGGATTCAAAGGTCGGCGGGTTCTCTAGAGTCAGGAAAATGACTGGTTCCCCCGCATGTGAAGTGTGCGCTGATTTGGTCAGAAGGTTGCTAAATCGAATAGCTATGGCCAAGCTGGTATCGCCCGCTCGAGGGATTATGAACCTCAATTCCCGTCGTTCGTCATTGAATAAGATATGACAACTTTGGGGTGAGTATTCCCACTCGGCTGAGAAGACGGAATCCCTGCATTCCCATCCAAACTGTAAAGTCTCGATTGAAACCTTTTCTTCACGAAAGACGCGCTCTATTCTGTCTTTCTCCTCAAGAGCAGCGGGATTCACGTAAGGGCGCCTATTGAGGCTTTCCACGATCTCAGGTCGAGCCATATGGCGACTCAGGGTGAACTTGACCCGTCTGCCACCAACCGTAAAAGAAGAAATGGTAGCTGAATTGTCTCCATACTTGTCGAGAAATTTCTGCCCGACCTGTTGGCTGGGTAAAGTCAACCTACCACAACCAGAATGCTGATGCCCATTCTTATCTTTGATCAGATAAACATGAATATTGAGCGGCGTTGAAGAGTAGTGTGGATCGTGAAATATCTTCCTCAGTTCATTGGTAAGGTGGTTTTGCGTGACATTGAAACTAATGTTACGCATGAAGATTTCCATGGATCAAGAGTGGGTTAGAGAATAAGGGTGAGAAGCGCCGAACAAACCTTTTGCACATTGTTTTATAGCAAGTTTTAACGCCAAAAGAAGCCCCAGAGCGGCTTGACCGGCATGAGCCACTGCATCTGACGATAAGTGATAGGAGATAGATGCTCGGCCGAACACATGCACTACTGAGGAGTAGCATACTAATCCTAAATACTTATTATGAATCACTAGGTCATATCACAAAATAAATAGTCACTCCAAAAGTATGCGGTAAGATGAGAATTACCGCCACTATCGGTGGTTAAGACCGCAAAATCTGTTTTATCTCTCGTCGGGTAACGTTAATTTTGTCTTCAATGAGGCTCTGGAGCATTCTGCTCAGTACAGGAGTCATTTAATAGAAAGGTTTGGGCGTACTGCATCGGTTAAATTCTTGTTGCGTTCGAATTCACTTCTAATCCAGGCAATAGTCTCTCGTCTCGTCACGGGGTCCGGAATGACTTGGCAAAAGGTCAGTGAATTTCATCGCAATGCTTGCAGGTCTACCTCGCGAGGCACGAATAACGTAGCGATAGAAGTTGAGAACCTTTTTCTCGAGAATAAAATGCTTCAGAGTGAGCTTTGAGACAGTGATCATTAACATTACCAAGTCACTCGTTCAGGTTACTGGCAAACAAATTGAATAATTCAAGTCCCGAAGTGTATCTTCCCAAATTCCCTCCACAACTATCTTCCTCTCACCTTATGACAACACTTGAATTAAACACTACGACGAGCTCAAATGCGGTCGAGGAGCTTGCGTATCCCGAGGACGTTTCTGTCCGCGGCGGGGCAAACCAGACCGAACCTTCCCCAATTCCAGAAAAAACCTCCACCCCGAAACACTCCATGAGAATATATACTCGACGTCAAATTCTCTTTCTATCGAATTCGCCTCTAGTCCAGCTTCCACCAGGGATGCCGGAACTGAGGGATTGGTTCGGGTGATGTTACGATTTGATTCTCAGTCCCAGCCAACTCACTCACATGTCACAGAGCCGAGAATGAACAAAATCTTGCAAAGAAAGATTTGGAACCTACAATGCCCAGTAGTGCCAGGGAAAGACGGTGCGTATGTAGGCAGTTATCACTCAGTAGTATCTAACTTTTAAAAATATCGCATCATCTAGGTTTAGGCGCGATATAGAGGATGGAGGCGAGAACTTCCTGCTTTTGTCTCCAACTTGAACTCAACCATTAATACAGAAATGCCTTCACGCCCTACCTTCCGATCAACTCTCTCTCAACCATCGCAGATGGGTAATTTTAAACATCAATCTCTGCGAGGTAGTGATCGTGACCGCGAGAAGGATCGAGACCGAGATGCAGACAAAGATCGCGAAAGAGACGTTCGAGACAAGGACGGGCACGAAAGGCTCAGACACGTGTGTGTTTTGCTCTCGTATAGTTCCTGACTGAACGTTCTATCGCTTCTCGTCAGCTCTCGGATAAGTATGACCGCGACAGACTTGCTCTTCCCTTGAGTTCTAGAAATAAAGACAGAGATCCCGCTCCTCATCTCAGTGCTGGTCCAAGCAGTAGGACTGCTGGCCAATCCCACCTAGTTTCTGGTTCTCGGCGTGATGCTCGAGATATCAACAAGAAAAAGGCGGGAGAGGCTAGTGAAGATTGGAGAAAAGGTATGGCGTCACGTTTTTTTCTGAAACCATATCTGAGATGCGAATAAGGGTCGGACGCACGCTCCATTCGCGAGGAACGTGAGTAGACATCCTTGGATTGTGCCATCCTTCCTCGACTGATTTTTGATCAGGAACTGACATGACTCGGAGAGATCGAGATGAACAGGGTAAATCTCGTGTTCGTGATTCTTCGAAATCCCGGAGGGAGTTTTCTCCTACCCGACGGGATCGTGAGCGCGAGCCTGACCGAGAACATGACGATGATCCACGGAGATGGAGAGATGATGGAAAACGGGATGAGCGACTCGCTGCCAGGCGGTTACGGGATAAGGATACAGCATTGGATCCTGCGGACCGTCGCTGGGTGGCAGCTGAAGAACGTGAAGGTCGAACCAGGCGTCCTATTGGGCGTGATAGGAAGCATGCCGACGAAGTCAAGGAACGAGATGACCGCAGAGACAAAGAACGAGAAAAAGAGAAGGAACCGGCTTGGATGGATACTTATGTTTCGCCCTCGTTCGGTGGAGGCATTCTGGGTGGTAAAGCGGGAGACGGAGAACTCGATGGCATTCAAGCGTGGAAAAAAGAACGAAAGGAGAAAGAGATGAAGGACAAAGTCGACATAAACTCAGCTAAAGGGAAGACTAGCACGACACAAGATCCAGTCCAGAGCTTGGATAAAAATGGAACTGCACTTGATGAAATACAACTCTTCCGCCTGCTCATGAAGAGGGAGGAGGACAAGAAGAGAGTTGATACAACTGAAATTGTGTCTCAATCTGGGGCTGAAGGTTCCACCGAGGCAACGGTGATTGTTCAAGGCCACCCTCCACTGCCTTCGAAGACCCAGGCGACATATCATGAAAACCTCGGTGAATCAAATCTCTCGAATGGGACGACACCTACTCCTTCCATTGAAACGTCTGCTCCACTCGAAACACGTTCTTTTCTCGATGCTAAAGACGCTTCGCCATCGCCTGGTCTCCAAATTCCTTCCGATATTAGCAAGCCTTCCCACGACGCATCAAAAACCACTAATACCCCGCCGATCCAGGAATATACTCCCCAAACCCATCAAAATACCGATCTGTCTCGAAATGGTATCTCTCAGTTCAATCCTCCGGCAGGATCCCGTTTGTTAGCTTTTGCTCGAACTGCCCAAAAGTCGCAAAACATTACTTCCAATGTCGTTATAAACGGTGAGTATCTATGCAAGATCGATCGGTTTTTTTTGAGTAAGGCACAATAGATCTCCCGCCCAGCACCTCACCCAATTTCGGACTTCAACAAACAGAGTTTTCTATGCCGATTTCTAAATCCGAGACTCTCAGACCATTACCTGGGTTTTCACCTTTTGAGGATCAAAGTCGCTCCCATGGCTTAGAAGATTTTAGTAACCTTGCTGTCGCTGTCTCTCCCGATACAAGTCGTCGATCAACGACAGAGCGTACTACCTATACTCCTCCGACCGAGCATTCTCAGTTTCCTGATCCTACTTCGCCAGAGAATAGTAACGGATACTCTGCAAACAAGGGCAGTAGATTTGCCAAGTTCTTCGACACGAAGGGGCGAGAGGGCCTACCTCTCATATCGAAGGCTCCGGCCAATCTCGTGTCTTCGTCTCCTGGGTCTGGTTCACAAAGGTCAGAGCATGGTTATAGCACCAATCAAGGGAATTTGCCTGATCCTCGTACTATGGACGAAATATATGCTATGCTCAGTAGTTCAGCTCAGGTTAGCGACTTTTTTGACCATGACTGCTATTCTAATCCGCCTTACTAAATCTTCAGGCGCCACGGGGTGCTCCTCCTCTCCTTCCAAATCTGACTCCCTTGTCCAATAATGGAGGATTCGGTTTACAACCTCAAAATAACGCTCACCTTTTACAGCAGCAACAGCAACAGATTCATACTAGTCGCCTCGAATCCTTGTACGAGAGCCGTGTCGATGATCGAAACTTTGTTCCAGATGGTATGGTACCGGGCTTGAGAGCTGCCCCCCGCAATCGCGATAATCCTCCGATATTTTCAGACACCATTGAAGATGTGCCCTTCAATGTTCAACAGCGATATTCACATCAGCAACAACGCAATTTTGAACAGCTGTATTCTGGTGGTCCACCGTCCTTGTATGGTCAGCAAGCCAGTCGTAGTTCGGGAGTCCCTTTGCAAGCAACCCAATATCGAAGTGCTCCGTCGCCACTCACACATCAGCAAAATCACATCCCATCTTCACAACAGCGTCTTCCCCCTGGTCTTGCTAATCTGGGTGGACGACCGCCTCACGAGCCTTCACATCTAATCGGGATACCAGGTATGCCAAATCCTGGGCTACCGGGTGCTCTGCATCTGAACGGGTCCAATCAACAACCTTTCAATAATTTTCCGCCAGGAAGTAATGTAGGATATGGGAACAGCCCTCTAATGCGAGGACTTCATCAACCACAGAGTCAAAGTGCCCATCTATCCATGGCCGGGCTTCCAAATAACATCGATCCGCGTAATCCAGGTCAAAACCAAATTTTAGGTTTGGGTGGCACTAGTGGGATGCGGAATGCTGGAGTTTTCTTCTCAGGTCAACAGGCTTCTGGTGGACAACTGCCTCCGCTTCTTGCAATGCGTCAGCAGCAGCAACTGCAGCAACAGCAACAATTACCTCCCCAAATGATGAGCCATCTCCTACCACCACACATGCAACACCACGTACCCAACTCCTCACAACCAACTCACGACCTTATGTCACTTCTCATGGGCGGTGCCCCGCGAGAGTAGGGTCTCTTGAAATAATTAGGATGTTCTTTCATTTTGATGTCTTGTTCTGCGCTTCTCCAACGCATTCCGATTGACATGCGAGTGACAATGCTGCTGCCGAATTGATATTAATTTTACCTTCATAATTTGTGTTCCTCGTATATGCAGGCCTTCATACATTCATTAAACGTGCATGCTCTTCGTGGCACCGATTTGCACACGTCTCGGCTGTTGCTACCCTGGGATACTTCCATTATAAAATGATGTCAAAATTTGCATCCCAAAAAGTTTCTTTCTTTTATCATTAGAAATTGAAAACATAAGTAACACATCTTTGCCATGTGGTATCACCGACCTGGAACGATCAATCAAGTGCTTCAGTCCTGGCTGAAATCACAGGTGGCGACCCACCATGAAAAATTTCGATCGATATTTATCTCCACAATCAGCCTTCTAATATTGAATACAAGTTTCAATTCATGAGCATCAGAGGTCCATAGAACCGGTGATTTTACAAAGCTCTCCTATCTCTCGGACCATATTTGTATCTAGATCTGGACCGGCAACGTTACTGAGCGATATTTCAATGTCACTGAGACGCCTGAATATTATTGCTCCCCTCCTGGCTGTCAAAACCATCCTCATTCGAAGGTTGTTAACACTCTTACGTATCTACATAAGCCACTGACAGGGAATGTAGGACTCTTTAAGGGCTCGACCAACAGGCTCTTACAGTTGTCCTTGCATAGTTGACTTGAATGCTTTCATATTTCCAGTTTTGTGCAGCCGCGGTATGCCGTGGCCAAGTACAAGAGCGGCTAACAAGGGTAATTCCCTTACCGATTGTGTCCTAGCCCTCGAAGACATTCTTGCGAAAGACCAAACTCTACTAATGACTCTAACAGGCTGCCAGGCATACCCCTGTCATTGAACATCTAAAGTCTGTCGATGCTTTCCCCTCTGGTTGTCTAGGTCTGGCTATGGGATACTTCGTACTTCAGAATCATCACTGAGGATCATGTGGTGAAGTACATATCATCCACACAAGTCATGTCATCATATGAACCAACTCAACCTTCGTTTGCGCGCCTCATCACTGTCGGCACTGTACCTGTGTGCCTGTTTCCAAGCGAATTAACAAGGTCGCTTAAGCACTTTGATTCACATGGTGTTTTGTGATGTTTATTTTCATGTATATACCCTTTACGAGAATCCTATGCATCTCCGGAGGAACGTTTGGTAATTTATTGAACGATTGGTGATGCATGTACACGTACACAATTGCTAGCTCATTATACGTAGATATGCAGATGCTTGTCACCAGGTGTTATATACTGGGATCAGCGACACGTGAGAAAATCGGTTACACACGAATGATGGGTCGAGAAGAAGTGTACTGATGGAAGGGATAGGAGAACTGTGGCCTGGTCAAGGCGTTAGTGGGTGACGGGCTTGAGAGCTAGGGACAAAAGGGCTACATACATAACACGAAGGAATAGAGGAAGAACTGAGTGAATTTTAGAGGCAGCCAGCAGCTCGTATGGAAACCGAAGAGAAGGAACGCTTACATAACCTGGACAGATTCTTGACAAGAGCTGCCTGCAGGCAAGAAACGTGGGGTGGAAATCAAAATAGGGACTATCTGAACCTGGATGGTGAAGCGGCTTAAGCGAAACACGCCTTGAATTCATCGCCCGTCGTCCCCCGCCTTGAAAAGCCGTGTTGTGAAAACTCGGCACTATCCTTTGTCTTTCTCTTGTTTCTCCTCTCAACGAGTCTGAGGCTTCATCCCCTCTGCTCACCAGCTCATAGCCGGACACACTCGATTCGATTCGAGCGCTCCGTTTCTCAACTTCGTGGCGACAGTCATCAGCCCGCCTTACCACAGTCACTCTTTTGGTATCCATTCGCTCTCAAAGTAATTCGCCTTTAATATTCCCGCCGTCTTTGCCTCGAAACTGACAATCGTTTGTTACATGTGTGTGATGTCTTTTATTGCATGACTTGACGGCGCTGACTCCCTGACAGTCCACAAATTCCCTTGCCAGTGAGTGAACGGCAAGCTAACCACCTGCAATCCAGGTAAGTTACGTCATTTCTGAGCTCGTCGCGAAACGTGGGGTCGTGGGAAGGCCGCCGGACCGTTTTGACATGAGAATGCGTGACTCTGTGACAAACAGCATTTGATGGGAAGCCTGACCCGGCAGTCCCCATTTGGAACGCACTTTTTATATTCCGCTTTGTCCTCTTCTCTCCTCAGTCAATGTCGTCGTCTTGCACTTCGACCTCTTGAAGTCTCTCTCTTGCATCACTGCTTTGCGCAGCTCACGACCATCAACGCTGACGACTTCCTCTCCTTTCTACTGCCACAGAGTGTGTCACTCGCACATCCCCACATCGACATCGCCCGTCGTCGCATGCACCTTAGCTTCTCTGCATTCCGTGAGTTCCCTGCTTTTCTTTTTCCTTGCTATCTGTTTTTTTCCTTTTTGATTGGTTTGCTTGTTTTTGACTACATGTGGACTGTTGTCATTTTTCTGAACCTTATCTCGTGACTTGTTTGGTCGGCCGTTTCTGGGCTTTTTGTGCCCTGTGTCTTCCCGCCTTACTTCTTCCGTATCATGCCTCTCTGCGCCACGCCCGCTCCTGTTCCTCATTTCTGTTCTTCCAGCTCCCAATCGGTCGTTCACTCGCTCGACTCAAACCATCCCGATATGAAAGACGTATCTACTGCTGCGCTCAGACACTCCCGCAACTCTCTCATTTATCCTAAGAAACGTCCTTCCCCCCATGGCGTTTCAAAATCCCATAAATCTCCCCTTCTCCCTCACAACGGTCTTCACAATGGTTCCGCACGGCGAACTCCTCGCTCCACAAAAGCCGCTATTCTGCAGCAGCGCCAACGCGAAGCTCAGATTATGGCGCTTCGTAGAGAAGGAATTCTGCTTGAAGAAGAATATCGTGAAGAGATCCAGTATTACATGCATGATATGGAGGTCAGATTCATCTCATTTCTAACAAACGGTACACGAGCTGAATTGGATTGTTCCTGTCAGCGATTTACTATGTCTTCTGCCCAGTCAATGGATCAACAACCTGAAATCCGGTGGCACATGCGGCCTTGCCTTGTTGATTTCCTCGTTGAGATCCACTTCACTTTTCGACTACGTCCCGAGACTTTGTATCTCACGCTCAATATTGTTGACCGCTACGTCTCCCGCCGTGTTGTCTACATCAAACATTATCAGCTAGTCGGCTGTGCTGCTCTTTGGATTGCGGCAAAGTTTGAGGATGCCAAAGAGCGCGTTCCAACTGTTCAAGACCTTGCTCAGATCTGCCGTGAGACCTACGAAGAGTCCGCTTTCATTCAAATGGAAGGTCACGTTTTGTCAACTATTCAATGGACTCTTGGCCATCCAACTGCCGAAGCCTGGCTCAGGCTCATGTGCTGCGGGCCAATTGTGGAGGAACCGAAAGTTCAACACGTCGCACGATTCCTGATGGAGATCACCTTGTTCTACCGGGAGTTCATCTCATATACGCCATCTACTATCGCGTTGGCGGCGCTGACGCTTGCACGGTATCTCTGTGGCAAATCTCGACGTGTTTGGGAAGAGACAGATGAATCCTTAGAAGTCGTTGAGCACTTGGATGTCCGCCTTTCGCGACATGTCAACGATCTTTCGGAGACCCTTGTGAAAAAGTATTCGTACGCCTTCTACTCGAAGGCAGCTACCTTCGTCGTACAGTACTACCTTCAGGGTGGTCATTTTGTTCGGCATACACTACCTGCTCTCCCGGTCACTCCTAAGCGGACCTCGGCGTCAACCTTGAGCACCCCAACGAGTTGTTCGACATCCATATCTGACTTGTCTGATGACATGCCCCTTACACCGACTACTCCCGCCTTTTCGAGTGATCCTTTTTCGTCTTCACACTCGTCTGACGACAAAGAGAATATGTCTTCCACGTTTGAACCTGTGATCAGCAAGCATCGTGTTGAAACACCTGACCATTTTCTTCCTCATGATTTTGTCGCATTTGGTCGTCCAGCGCTTCACAACATCAATAATGTCTCGCCTCGAGCTGCGTTAGTGTCATAGCAGTCCATCATCTGTACTCGGTTTCGTCATATCAAGTCTCAAAACACGCAAAATGTAATACCAATACACGTCGCACCGACATTCTCTCACAATCTCTTCCTCTGCAATCCAATCCACCATGCATATCTCCCTCGCAATCGTCTCCTTTTCCACCGCCCATCTTCACCACTATCCTATCATGGCAGGCGTACATCCTATTCAAAGGTTCAATCGTGTTTTCTTCATGTTGTTATTTGAAGGAAGCTATCGCCTCGTGTCTCGACCCGTCGTTTTTCTCGGTCATATACAGTACCCCGTAGCGACTCTACGTTCATTCATTTTTCCTTTTGTTCTCTATGCAATCAATCATCCACCACCATCCTCCCTCCCTCTTCATTCTGCAAGTAACATTACACTCAACAACAATTCACTTTTACAGTATACTTTATTTTTACTTTTATCGCCCCTGCGTCCCCCCTTATGGACCAATCTGGCAGTGTCCATGCCAGCTTCACCTTTCGGTCCCTACCCTTATCGAAGATCTTTGCGTAAGGGCTCTTTTACTTCACCTGCACATTATTACTACCTTTATACTTCATTTACATGTCCTTCTCGACCTCATATACCGGCTGTTAGTCTCGAGCCTGAAGGGCTTTCTTCACTTGCACCAGCCACCACTTGTTACAATTATCAATAACAACCCGAATTGCATCCACACACACAGAGCTTTGAACAAGTCGAACACTTCCCTTTCGAAATTGCGTGACGCTTCCCTGATCAAACAAGCTTATGGTTTGACAGAAGAGAGAGTATAATCAGACACTCATTGGCAGTTATTACGGGAGTCGACCGTGCGAGTTGTTTCCCTTATTCCTTCACTTTTACGTACTCAATAAATCCTTAGTACCTACGCTTGATAGCTGATCCAGAACGTTTCAGTCTTATGGCACACATGCTTCTGGCAGAAAAATGCCGCTAAAAATGAATGATTTGTTTTTAACTTGCACCATGGTTCCCTGTGATCTCGTGATGGTGATGTACTCATGTACAATTAGAGCCTTAGAATGCAACGAATCACTCTCCTCTGATCTTTGACTTGATTTACATAAAGAGATCAGGTTCTGACGAAGTCTCGAAGTCAGTCTCCTGAAGAGACCTTCCGAATCGCTCTCAACTTCTGCATGGCATAAGGGCATACCTTACTCAGAATCAAAATAGATACAGTTCTTTCACCTTTCCTAAAGAGACAAACGTGCCGGAACACGGGTGCCTCACCATATGGAAGGACCTACTCAAGGATCCAAGTATCGCCATCTTTCTTGATCCCAACAGCCCTCTTCTCATCCAGACTGATGCGGCCGGCATTGAGGATAGCCGTTGTCAGGACTGTGTTCGCGATAGTGGGTAACCCATGGGCGTCATAATCATCAGGCTTAGTCAGGCCTGCATTTACGCTCCGAGCAGCATCGACGAACTTCTCGATAGAAATATAGCCATAGCCCCTTTGGCCATCGAAATGCCCACTCTCAGATGGAGAATATTTCATGCTATATGGAATGTCAGCTTTGGCATAATGCATGCGAATTGTCATCCGTGTACGCACTAGAATGGATTATACCACGTCTTCCCTGTATCGTCCACAGTCACATCATACCCACGATGGGCCTGATCGACCGATATTTCACCCTGTGAACCGAAGGTTACGATGATTCGCCAGAGAGATAAGATGCATAGACAAACTTTCTCTCCCATGTAATACCAGTGTTGGGCAGAATGCACTCCAGCTTTCAAGGGTGCCGTCCAGCTGGCCGTATAAACGGCGGTACCTTTGTGCTTTTGGCTTTTGACGGATTGCCAGTCGACGAGGAGGGTGATCGTGTCCTCTGTTTGTGGGACACAATTGTAAGGCTCGCTGGTTGCAATTCCTGTTGCCGCACTAGCGACAACCCGAGTCGGGACTGCGATATCTTGGAGAATCCAACAGCATATGTCAATATGATGCGAGGACAGATAGTAGCTGCTCTGTCTAGTCAATTTCCAGCGAGAGGGATTAAATTGAAGATGACCTGCCTGATGTCAGAATCTTTGCCAGCCCACGCACGGAACGTTTCAAGCTGGCTCTTGGGTTGACTCATCCATGCGTTGAAGTAGTTGAATTCTCCGAGGGTTGCTGCACGCGCTTTCGCGTCACTGTATACAGGATCAAATCTGACAAGAAGCTCAAGTATAAGAGGCCTGCCATCTAGAACGACTTGAGTTCTTACCGTTTGTGATGTTCAACGAAACAGACGACGTTATGTTTTCTTGCAGCCGTGATAAGGTCATTATGATGAGAGAGCAGCTGAGTTGCAGGCTTTGTCACAAGAACATGCAGGCCGTGCTCGATCGCATACAGAGCAATGGAATAATGAGTATCTACGGATGAAAACCACAGATTAAGATTTACTTTCCCAATACTAGTCCTTGTACTCACTATCGGGGGTGAAGATAATAACAGCCTCTCCGGGCTGCATGTCGTCGATAGCGACCTTGTCTGTCATCCAAACTATTAATCGACGCATTCCAAGAACAAAAGACGAAATCACACTTACATGCTTCTGGGTCAACCTTTCCTTGCTTTGGATATTCATCAAACCTTGGGAAGCGTTAGAAAAGTCAAGGGGATAAGCAAAAAAAAAACTCAAACGAAAGGTCCATGTCCTTGTAAACCCCGCCGATATTCTCGGCGAGATGGCGGCGGATATCAGGGAATTTCGCCCCGTTCACGCCAACCATACCTAATTTATCGACCTATTCAATATGACAAATTGGCTATTGTGCCGTGAACAGTGCCAGAACCATTACATACCTTGCCCAAGCGTCGAAGATCAAAAAGAGTGAGACCGACGACCTTCCACGCGAGTTACTGGAGAAGCATCAGAAAGACCAGCAAGCCATACGCACTCCGATCTGGAGACAAATATAATATAAGGGTCGAAAACAGTCAAGTTCTAGGTGACGACATACCTTCTTGTCAGATTTGGATGCTCCTGTCCCAACCCATCCAGTGGTGTATTCTCCCTAAAGATGATGAGCAAACCCATAATCATGAAGGATTCGAGGAGACTCACAGTACCACCTGGAATCAGTTATCAGAGATCGCTCATTAGAGATGATGGAGACTTACACATGAGTACATTCAACTTGGATAGTTCAAGCGCCATTTGTTAGCCAGTATTCCGAAAAACGATGGAGACAAAGATATTGAAATGCCATACGAAGTCGAAGGCTGGCTTTTATGCGACCCGGTCCGGCGGTCCGCATGGGGACGCAGATCCGGACATGCTCGGCATTCAGCATCGTATGCTTGACGAAAAATAAAAACGTCAGTTATGTAGACGACTTTATTAAAGATATCAGAGTCAGTATAAGACATAGACGTTGAACACGTTGACGGAAATGCGCTTCTGTGCCAGCTGGGTGCATCGCCACCAAGGGACTTTTGAACCACGTGGATACAACGTGACAAACACATGACGTCAACGTGTTTTTGCGTTCAATTATAATTTATACTTGACCACAACCTCAGCCAGACCGATGCCGCAGCAATCGCCTAGTCCTCCTTTAGATCCTGGCTTCGTTCCTAGAAAAGAGTTTATACGTGAGCAGAAGACTGTTCCAAGCTCCTTTGCCATTGTCGCCATCTCTGCCTCAAGTCTCGTTCGCCTCTCCTCTTTTCCGTCCCCTGTCATTAATTCCCTCCGTGCCCTTTTTGAGGCCTCGTCCTCTTTAGTTTTCCTTAGAGAAGATGTACAGCGACACTTCTGCGAATTTTCTCTCACTGGCAAGCCATGGACCAGCCCAAAGAGCGTAAGGGCAGAGAAGCTTTTGATCGATATATTGGCTGTCATCTATCAATGCGGATACACGTATCTTTCCAGTTTGGACTACGGCAGAGAGAGTGACGACAGACTTACGATGGCATTCTCCAAGCCATTGAGCTCTACCTTCTCCAACTCGCGTTCGACAACTCCTCTTCCAGAAAGCATGTCCCCTTTTACAGAAAGCTCAATGAGTACCGCTCTAGACAAACCCAAACCTAAACGAGCTCCTTTCGCCCTTTCCTTCTTGTCTCCCACGCGAATACGCGTGATTGCGCCGCCTCTGCATTTGACCCCTGCGATCCTGCAAGCCGTGCGTGTCTCATGGCCACGAGGTGTCGTATCAGAGAGGAAAATAGGTGACAACTCGTTTGAATTTAAGCTTAAAGGGTACAAATGTGAGAGTCTGTTGTTGTAATTCCCACGTATTGACCTCTCCTTTCAGGGTTCCAGCAAGATACTTTTGCCACGGATTCTCTCCGACATATCCTTGCACTTTTGACGTCTTTAGATTCACAGGCGTTTACTCTGCTGTCGTCCATTTCGATGACCAACCGCTCTCGGGTGAAAGATTTATGGGTTTTCACTGGTCCAGGGTTCGACGATGTTATACCTCATGAGTCTAATGTATCACCATCTTGGAGAGACGGATTCACTGAGGACACGAGTGGGGCGCACTTTCCAGGTACCGCTGGGCATCTTGGCTCGTCTACAGGCACTACCCAGCACCGAAGATTTTTATCTGAACCCACATCTTCCGTCTATCCAAACGCTAAAGTCGCCACCAATGTCCAAAAAAATTTCTCTCTTATCCATGGTTACCGTGGTGAATATTCGTCGACGGGCCCTGCTTTACTTCGCAAACCTGCCCCTCGCGCACAAGTGCCGGTGTCAATTGTACATGAAGCAGATCCCCCCGGCACTGAGGGGCTACGTGGGCTACGTGCCTACCTTCCAAGTATGATTTCAAGTGGTGTTGAGGATATGACTGGGGTCGGTACGACTGGTTTCGAAGCTCCTAAGACTGTTTCCCCGTCCGACCAATCTGAGCGATCGGCCGCCAAAGTGCTACCAATATCTTTGTCGTCTTCCCGATCCTTATCCACCACAGCATCTACTCGTCCACGGAGTCCTTTGCGTCCAGTAGTTAGTCGTCAAAAAACACCACCACTTTTGACTTCTAGCCATATACAATCTTCTCCCTCTCCATCGCATGATATAACACGCGCTGGGCTTCAGGATCTTGGCAACGGACTGCTTGGGTCAGAATTTTTTGCAGATTCTGCTGCTTCCCACAAAATACACACCGGTTCTCATATCCCTATACAATGGACAGGTGGTAGGGACACTTTTGTTCAGCAAACACAAGGAAAGTCTACAGTTCAGAATGCAGGCACAATGACTACTTCTCGTCGGAAAGAGCTCTCAGTAGGGCCAGTTTTGTCTGGTAGTTCGCGACCTGGTCCGAATGAGGAGAAAGGCGAGGATCCGGGCGATCTTACAGGATTAGAGGTTTATCATGAAGATTTCGTGTCGTACAACATACCGACAGGCAACAAAATACCACTGATTCATGATGTAACATCCCGCGTCGCATCGCCTGAGCTCACACGGCCAGACATACCGCTAAGGAAAAGCGAAGCGGCACTTGTTGGCCTAATAAAGGACACTTCTCCGGCGCCCACGTTGTCTGCAACTACCGGGGTGACTGACAGGATGGATTCGCACAACATAGGAAGGGGTCAGGGATGGGTTCTTGTGAACGTCGGGGAATCATCAACTGGATCGCAAGTTGGGTTTGACGAGTCATTGGAGAGCAACCAACGTCCCGAAGGCGCTGAGCATGTGACTCCGGGCCCTCACGCGAAGGCAATTGCTGTTATGGACGCAATAGATAACAATCGTAAAGGAAAAAGTAAGAAGCGTTTTTTTTACCTCGGAAGAAAAAATCCGGTTCGTTTGTTATTTCCTGGACAATTCTCCTTCACTATGTACCTGATTTCTCTCATATTACAGGAGGAAAAAGATTTCGCAAATGCGTTGCCAGAAGTCGACGACGCAGGATTGCTCAAGCCACGCTCTGGGTTCCGGGACAGGTTTAGGATTTCAAGAAATTCGGAAGGTACACGGAGAGAGAAGGAACGTTGACTTGCTTGATTTTCATCTTAAATCTTCGTCACAATCTACTATCCATTTTGTCCTTAATTTGCTAGTCGCGTTCACCGGGGTTTTCGCAAGATTTATGGCGTAAATTCGACTTAGATTGCTACTGAATATATGTATTAATGACCATGAAGATTCCTTTAATGAGTCTCGTTATCATGTTTCAGGGAGAAGTACTTCGAGACGCGGACCAGATCCGACGGCGATCTGACCTGCGCGTCACGATCACGTGCGTGGCTCACGTGCAAAAGTCACACAGCAAAACGAGGAAATCAGAGTGCAGGACAACGGAATAAGGAGGGGACTGATGGACAGCCCGGCAGGAGAACACATTCTCCAGCAAAATCTTTCTTGCCATACGTCTGAATGAGAGGGAAGGTAGTGAGAATGAGAATCAACAGGACTTGGCATGTTGCAAAAGTTTCGAATCCGGAAGACTCAGTTTAAATACACATGTGCTCAGAATCGGTGAACATACGGAAAGGGCGAGCTGGGGCGGGCGAGCGAGACGGGAGAAATGGGGACGGCGCGGGCAATAAGCGGGGAATGTCCAGAAGAAGAGAGAAGAGTG
This sequence comes from Termitomyces heimii, assembly GCA_003313675.1. NCBI lineage: Eukaryota > Fungi > Basidiomycota > Agaricomycetes > Agaricales > Lyophyllaceae > Termitomyces > Termitomyces heimii. Next base: position 16,613 of record QLON01002222.1, on the reverse strand, counting down.
GGATCGAGGGAGAAAATTTGCGCGTTGGTACGGGAGGATACTGGTCTTATACACAGACTTACCCTCCGCCAGCCACCTGTCCTTTCTTTGCCGCTTCCCGCATCACCTCCCTCCCTCTTTCCTCCCACCACCACTTCTTCCTCTGCCCTCTTCCCCTCGGTCCCTCCGTTGCCTGCCCCTGCCCCATATCCTCTTTTTCCCTCCTCTGTCCTCCTTGCATAGCCTTAAAGCCCACTTTTAGCCCCGTCCACCCCCTCTTCCCCCATGCCGACCTGTCGTCGCAAAAGGGTCGTCCTCACCGAGCCCTCTGAAGCCCTCCTCCAGGCTGCCACCGCTGATCCCAGCCGGGAAGTATTCTATCTTTATGAGACTGGCGAAATCTTCGAGACATACGAGTATGTACTCCTTCGAAAGGCGCCCAGCCCTCTCTAGCTAATCGCATTGATTTCTCCCCTCAGAGCTTATGCCGCCCGCATGTCCTTCTACAAACTCAAGCAGTTCCAATGCGAGGTTACCGGAAAGAGTGGTCTGGACTACTTCCAGGCCGTCGAGAGTGAGAGGGAAGAGGCACGAACTATGCATCACAGGTTTTCAGAACCTCTCAAGCCCGCGATTCTCAGAGCCGTTCAATGGCGTGCGTTCCTTCCCTATCCCCCCAATCGACGTGTCCAGTCTGCTGACGTCCTTACAGAGGTTATGGGGCGTTTGGATCACCTTGTAGAAGCCGTGTATGAACGGTTCAAGGACAGGTATTTCAAAAGCGAGAGTGTGTATATGACCTGCAACCTTCACAACACCCTTTACTGATTATGAGCATATGCATCCAGGGGTCGTTGTCGATTTAACTGGCACCAAGTATGCTCCTCCATACATATCACCTCTCTGTGACTGATCTTTTCGACCAATCATTCAGGTACTATGCTAGGGTAGAGAAGGTTTATCCGCCCAAGTACAGCGCTGATGTTGGGGCCCGTGATGCTTACAAGGATTCACTGTCATCGTCGCTGGAAGACGAACAACCCCATGTAATTGGTGGTGATCTCAAAATTCCTAACAAGGACGCGAACATACAGGACAACCCAGCTCTATATTTCTATTGGGTTCATATACTCGAACTAGAAAAGGACAAAGGGCATGAGAAAAAGCAAGGAGGTTTAAAAAATGTTGAGAAAGACAGTGCCATTGGTAGTCTCATGGAGGTCCAATGCGGTATGATGAGGTGCGATCAATCTTGTATATGGCGGGCCTTTACCCATGATATCAACACAGTCGCGACCGACTATCTTTCTCGAAATCAATCCTTCGTCGTTTCATCCGAGATTGCGTCGACAGAGATGCGGCTGTAGCCTCACCATGGACAGTCAAACCTAGTATCGCGAAGCGGTATGGGGTGGACTCCGTTATGCCCGAAGAGACGCGCAAAGGCGTCGAAAGCATCAAGAAAGGGGAGATCGACAAACGGAAAAAGGTTTGGGAAGACAAAGAGGGCCCGCCGAACAAAAAGCAGAAAAAAATGACGCCTGCTCAGGAAGAACGGGGTAAGATTGGGTTTCTTATTTTCACGTCGTATATGAATATGTTGATCCTTAGCCGAAAAACGGGAGAAAGAAGCGCGTGAAAAACTTGAAAAACAGAAGCAAGCCAGAGAAGAAGCAGAACGCCTTGCTGCTGAGAAGAAGAAAAAGAAACCAGTTCGATATCCGACAGAGGATCTCGACGTGAGGCTGGGTGAAAAGGATAGGAAGGCGGGCGTGAAAGTCCAAAGACCTCATGCAAGTCGAGACCTTCCATTCAGCGAAACACCAGGAACGTTTGAAGCCTTTCTCATGGCCTGGAATTTCCTGGTTGTTTACGGGTCAGTTTCATTTCCTGTGATTCCTCTATATGGCTGCGCTTCGGACTAAACTGTTTTTCACAGCCAACCACTTCATCTTTCGACTTTTACCTTGGATGAATTCGAGCATGCGATCCGACATACCCTTATTGATCCTTCTTGTGCTTTACTTGCTGAAGTGCACTCAACCCTCATTTATAACCTGCGAACAGTCGCATTCCAGCGTCATAGCGCTCTTGTATCGCTGATGCGCATGCATGAAGCAGCACAAGATGAGGGTAACGATGAAGATGTCGTGTTAGGGGTTCCATTTGATGAACTAACAGCCGCTATGGCTGATGTTGGAAATAACTGGGAACGGGTCCCTTTGCGCCATACAGAAGGACGCGAGGGTTGGGAGGATGCTCTTGTCGGAATGCTCAAAGATGTATTTGCAATATTGGCTCTGTATCCTGATTATGACTTATCAATATTTTCCAGCACGCCACAGTGATCACTTTCCCTCGGCTTCGTGAAATTTTAACGAGGTTGCTCTTTGCTGCCGAACCGCATGCGGAAATGTCATCTACGTCACCTTCAAGCTCCCGAGATCCCACACCCGAATCATCTTCACTTTCACAGAGATCAACCCCTGCTGAACGGTATTACGCCTTGCCTTCCCAGGACAAGATTGCTATCCTGTCATTCATGTGTAATTTGGCCATCTCAAGTAAAGCCATTCATTCACATATGGAGGCTTGTGAGGAACAGTTAACTGCACTCCGCAAAGAAAAAATAGACGTTAACCGTTTGAAGAAGCAATAGTGAGCGTTTCTCCTTATTTTTACTCGGTCGTAATTGACGATGGATACACGAAGTCTCGAGGAGATGAGCGTCCTGAAGGAAGAGACCAAAGATGATCCTTCCGCTAAGAATGTTGTCGACCAGGACGTTGTCATGCACGATGTCAGTGATCTGTCGGATGTATCTGAAGGTGGTTCGGAGACGCCATCGAGTTCCGGAGGCAAGAAGAATTCTGCTCGGCAGAAGGAACTTCGTCTTAAAGCTGTGACGGCCGCGCATGCGAAACAACGAGAGGCCGCACGCGCAAAACAGGCTTCTGTGAAACAAGCCTTATCTGATCATCGTCGCCTAGACGAGGAAGTGAATAAGCTTGAACGACGTCTAGAGGGCATTGAACGGGAGTTTAGAAAACTTCTTGGAGCGGTCCGAGTTAAGCCTTTAGGAAAGGACAGATTCTATAATCGAGTGTGGTGGTTCGATGGAATGGGATCCGCGTCTTTGGTCGGAAGCGGTGGTGTTGCGCAGTATGGAACGGGTAGATTATTCATTCAAGGTCCAAGCGAGTTCGACAGAGAACTTCTCGATCAACGGAAAGATGAAGACATCGACGGACGAAGGAAGGAGGAAGAGGGAGAGGATGGTGTCTTGGGACCTGGAGACTGGGCTGTTTATTCAGATATGGAGGAGGTTAGCATTCCTTTTTTGTCCTTGTTTCTCTATGGACTGAAAGATCTTCCTTCAAGCTCGAAGAATATGTCAATTGGCTCAACGTTAAAGGACATCGGGAAACTGCACTCAAGGCTGCATTGAATAAGTGGTGGGTACACATTACAGCAGGTATGAAGCGACGAATAGCAGTAAGTCGGAGTGTTATCAATGTACACAATACCGCAATGGACTTTTCACAGGATGTCAACGTCAATGCAAGGCTTCCAGAAGCGAGACGCAGTGCCCGGACGAAAGGCGGCTACGACGTCACCCGAGAACCGTATATGATGTGGTTGAATCGTAGAGCAGTGACTTGATCTTAATATTACCATTTTTTGGGACTTTACAGAAGCAGTAATTAGTTATTAGAGCTTTATCATCCTCGCGTCCGTCCTCCGCAGATTGAGTAGTAATATCTCACTCTTCCAAAAGCTACATGTGTCTGTTCCGACAGAGTGACGAGCGCCGCGGCTTTTCGCTGCGGAACGGGTCTGGGTCATGGGATCAACAATGGATTACCTTTGTACAATTTCGTGTAGATACAAAGTTGTGTCTTCGCCCCTTTCACGTTTATGTGTATAGAGCACCATCTTAGCAAAGAGACCCTGAGAACCTGCCCAGGTCTAGGCTAGGCCTAATCTGCAAGCCGTTGGGTTGTCGTGTTCGGATAGTCAGAAAGAAGACCTTAAGGGCCATGTTCGGTCCATTCATGTATTTTATCTTTTTCAATCGAGCGAATGTGCCGGCCGACGAGGTACTCATGATTAAAAACCACTTGTACTCAACCTTGCTTCAGTGTCTCTGAGTTTTTGACGTTCAATCCCTTGAGAGACTAGACTAATGCATTAGCATCAAGGTCAAGTGAAAAGCGAAGCGTACCAGAAGTTTGGTAGTTGCGTATAGACCTGTGACTCTCTCTCGCACAGTTGACGCTAGCTCATTACGTGGAGACTAGTAACAAACGCCTTTTCTGTGTATGGTAACCGTGATATTGACATTTCTTGGACATGGTGTCGAAACCAGTGGTAGTCAAAGTGTGAGGCGAACAAGGGGCAGACCACCCATAAGAGAAAATATTGGGCCTGTACTTATCATAAGGATAAAAGAAAAGGATACCGGCGATACGGAGCTTACTTGCATATGCATGGAAGGCTCTATAAATCAAATCGGATCAGACGTCTACGTCATTGACTTGAAAAGTCAATATACTATTCGCAAAAGAAATTTTGAGGGAAATCTGCTGAAATTTCCAGGAGAGCGGAGATATGTAGCTCTGGATCAATCCTAGTGTGGGCTTTTCAATCACCCGTTTTCATTCTTTTACGTATCTCTGATGTGGAATCGCCTCAACTTTTCTGATAAGACCATCTACTTGAACTAGGTTAAACTCCTTGTCGATCCCCTTGAGCTCTTTAAAACTGCCACGGTGGCGAGCGACTCCCTAGATCCGATGTCGCTTCCTGTCGCCTTTTCCGTTGGTTCCGCCTCAAGTGGTCAAAGTGTCAGAGATGCAATCGCCTCCTGTGAGGACCTCAAATTTCTCTGTGACGCCAACATTTACTAACAAAGTTGGTTCGCAGACCGCAGATCCCAGTATTTCGTCGCAGGTTCTCATGTTACTGCAGCGTCAGACGCGGAGACTTTTTCAGATGATGAAGAAGATGCCACATATTCTAGAGCAGGTGACGAAGAAGTCAATAATATAGAACATGGCCAAAATCAGGATAACTGGGGGTTCGAAGCTGAAGCAAATGACTTGGAATGCGCGTCGTCGAGCCTTCAGTTTACGAACACGAGTCGTACAAGTGAATTCTTAACGCCTGGAAAGATGAGGTGTCCTCGGGAGACAACTCCCTTACTTCGTAAAGCAATACCATTTTCTGCTTCACCACGTCCCCGTAGACTGTCAATACCAAACCTTGTAGACGACGTTGTTTCTGAAACGTCTGTAACTGTTGATTTTCTCCAACCGCCGTCTTCATTCCCGCGCCGTCTCTCTGCAGAGTCTTCGAAAAGTGCAAGATATCATTACGGAGGTAAAAGCACATTCGGTCAAACAGTACGCATTGATCTATTTTCACTGAATTTCAATTGGTCTTCACCACTGTCGACTTATAGTTGTTCAATTCTATAGCGATTCTCCTTGGTATTGGCATGCTTTCTGAGCCTCTTGCTTTTGCCTACTCGGGCTGGGTGATCGGAACACTTATTATTATCGGATATGGATTTGTCTCTTGCTACACGTATGTTTCTAACTTCACTTGAGTAACTTTTTCGTCGCTGAGATTTTTCGATAGGGCCAAAATTCTTGCTCACATCATTCTTTCAGACCACCGTCTACGTTCTTATGCTGACATCGGGAGAAAGGCATTTGGACAGTCATCAATGCCCTTCATAAGTATGCTATTTTGTCTCGAGCTGTTTTCCGTAAGGTAGAACTATCCAATCATCAGCAATGCTGGCGCATTGATAGATTCTTGTTTCAGCATTATCCTTGTCACTCTCTATGCGGACTCTTTGCACACTTTGATACCCAACTATTCTACAACCACATACAAGTTATGGGGTCTCTTATTGTACGTGTGACCAAGGCTTCTGTCAAACTCGACTGATCTATTTCAGGCTAATCCCTACCATCTTCTTACCCTTGTCTCTCCTCTCCTACACTTCTATACTCGGCATCCTTTCTTCAATTCTTATTATCTTTGTCGTTCTCATCGATGGCTTTTGCAAATCGGATGCACCAGGGAGTCTTTGGAGACCTGCTGAGACGAACTTTGGTTCCCACAATCTGCAGAATTTGGGACTCGCATTTGGCTTATTCATGGCTGGAGTAAGTATCATTCAATCGGGAACGGCGAAAAGTGACTGAACACAAACTGATATTTGCTGTAGTTTTCTGGACACGCTGTAATTCCATCGCTTGCTAGAGATATGAAGGATCCATCTCAATTTGACAGAATGATCAACTGGGCTTTCGTGAGTTAGGGACCGTACCCTTTTACAAGGTCGATTCATCTAGTCCCGCCTCGCAGTTTGTCGCAACGACGTTGTACGCACTGATTGGATACGCAGGATATCTCATGTTCGGGAACAACGTGAGTGAGGAGGTATGGTTTAAATCGTCACTTTCACTTCTGTAAATTAACCAGTTTGGTAGATCAGTATAGATCTGATGAGGACACCAGGATATAATCCAATTTTGAATACGTTTGCATTGTGGATGCTGGTTATAAGTCCTTTGTGAGTCTGCTGCCTGAAGTGACGTAACTTTTCTGACAACCAGCAGATCAAAATTTGCGTTGACCACTCAGCCCGTATGTCGTTCGATACGTTCCACGACACAAAATATGACTGATTCGCACACAGCTTAACGCTACCATTGCGATTCTACTTGGTATTGACATGCCCCTTCTGACACCTGAAGACATGGCGACAAAGTCCAATGGTCTTACAACTGCTCCACAAGGATCGCACGTCATTTTGAAGAGGTTCCTTGCTATCACTCAACGTGTAATAATGACTGTACTGACGGTGACAATCTCTATTTTGGTGCCAAATTTCGGCGCAATGATGGCTCTTCTTGGTTCCTTTGCGGCTTTTTCGCTGTGCCTCATTGGCCCTTTGTCTGCCAAAATAGCGCTCACAGGCCGCTGCAGTTTGAAAGACGGGATACTCCTTACCGTTGGCGTGATCATGGCGATCTGGGGTATGGTTGCGACGGCATTTGCGGCGACGTAGGACTGTTATAGAACTTACAATGAATCCGAAAGAAATGCAGAGGAAAAATATATCAGAGAAATTATTAACAATCAATCCGCAATGCAACATTATAAGGAATTTTATGCCTTGAGAGCGGCATGCGAGATGACCTTTGAAAGCTCTGTATAGGGCTGAGTCATGACAAAATGACTCAAGGAGACGGAACTTACGGGATAGACTAATGCTCTCTTGCACGACGGTGGCTACGATGTGGTTTTCAGGATTTGAAGGGATCGAAACTACTGAGGAAGCGGCATTGATGGTCCACCCAAGCTTTGTAATGTACGCCTCAAGGTCAGATCCTACAATACAGAAAGAAACATCAAAAGTCGCTCATGAATATCGCGAGTGACGATAATATCCAATACCTGTAAGATCTAAGTATGAACCAAGTCGTTTCGTGCTGATCTCCGTGAATGCAGCCTTGACAGCACGGACCACAACTTCTCTCACAGCATTCTCAAAGCCTACACATTCAACGGTGTAATTGACGCGCAGGGCCTCCAATTCTTCGGAACGATAATCTTCCCAGAATTTTGGAAACCGACACCGATACAGAAGACTGTGCAGGCTCTTCAATGTGGGTAACAGGGCGGGAAGGGGATCAGGCTCGTCGAGGTTGGCATTCACGGGTCGCTCGTCGAGGAGTGAGATACAAAGGTTGAAGTCTGGGAGCGGACAGGCAGTCAGAGCTTTGATGAGAATGTTGACAACTACATCAGGGTTGTAGAGGTCGGGATTAAATTGATAACTGAACTATGGGTCAGGAATCTCCTGCGTTGTGAGACTGACGACGGCGCACAGTTTTAAAATCGCAAGGTTCGCCGGGCAATCGTACTCCTCACTCCGAATCTGGTGGTAAAGGTAATCCTCAAGAATGGAAACGTTTGAAGGGTTGTAGCGATCTAAGAATGGGTTAAAGCACACCCAAGTACGAGGCGGAAATGACCATACCAACGCCTGAGACAAGGTCTTCAATGAGGTCTGTGCGTGTTGGAGGAGAAACCCACGATGACATGGACATCTTTGGCACCGTCAACAATTTAAAGTCCTTAGCAGACTGACGATGAAGAAAGGTGTTTGAAAAGAATATTTTTGTACACGTGACTCTGAAGCTTCATCTTCTGTGCACTATGGACGACAGCGGACAACCAGGACCAAATCAGATGCAGTCTTTGGAGATCTCTCACTCTACCAGAGAACAAGTATCATCATCGGGAAACATTGCGAGTTCTCAAAAACCTTGCTATAGATTGCGGTACACTCTCAGTGGTCATACTCGTGCTATATCTGCACTCAAATTCAGTCCCAATGGTTCTTTCCTTGCTTCATCCGGTGTGTGGGGGTGCGATCCACTACTACTGTGCGGGCCTTATCATACTTCTCCAAGGGGCCGATAAACTTGTCAAATTGTGGGATGCAAATAACGGGGAGATCATACGTACATTTGAAGGCCATGAAAAGGGCATTTCGGACATTGCTTGGTCTAGTGACGGTGATCATCTTGCGTCAGCTTCGGATGATAAGACAATTATAATATGGAGTCTTGAGCTGGTATGCGAGTTGTTGCAATGCAGATTTCCTTCACAGAAAGTCGTAATGTTAGGGTACTGCTGCCAGGACCTTGATCGGACATACAAATTTCGTATTCTGTCTGAACTATAACCCGAATTCCAACCTTCTAGTTTCTGGGGGCTATGACGAAACTGTGCGCGTTTGGGACGTTGCAAGAGGTTTGCTTCTTTACATAGCCTTCTTGCGCAACAAGCTTTTTGGATGATCCATTCTGGGTAGGTAAATCTCTCAAAGTCCTGCCCGCCCACTCGGATCCAGTCACGGCGGTCAGTTTCAATCACGATGGTACTCTTATCGTATCCTGTGCGATGGATGGGCTGATGTACGTGTACGTCTTTGTCTAATCGTTTTCAACGCTCAAGGCGTTTTCAAGACGAATTTGGGACGCTGATTCCGGACAGTGCTTAAAGACTCTGGTTGACGATGATAATCCCATATGGTTCATATCATCTATTATACCTTGGTTTTACACGGTCCTGCTCATTGCCATTACTGATAAAGTTCCCATGTCAAGTTTTCGCAAAATTCAAGATTCGTGCTTGCATCGACTCAGGACTCAACGATTCGACTTTGGAACTATCACTCTTCTCGTTGTGTGAAGACGTACGTTGGCCATACAAATCGAACTTATTGCATCGTGGCATGTTTCAGCACCACGAATGGCAAGTACATTGTAAGTGGTAGTGAGGATAACAAGATCTATATTTGGGACCTTCAAACTCGCCAAGTCTTGCAAGTTCTTGAAGGACACCGAGGTACATTGATTTTTATCTCAAGAAAACGAGAACTCATCTGTATCTTGAGTAGATGTTGTTTTAACTGTGGCCGTAGGCACACTTTACTATGTTGTTGGAACTCAAGGTTGACCATTGTTTTTAGACGCACCCAACAAGGAGTATTATAGCATCGGCGGCCATGGAAAAAGACATGACAATACGGCTTTGGCATGACGACAGTTTGTCCTGAGTATTGTGCGGTAACTGGCCGCCAAGTTGAGAATTTTGTGCAATTTCAATGAACCTCATTTTGTTCACGTTTTTACAATCAATAAAAAGTCCGAGCAGAAGAAGACGAACTAATTCAAAACAAAGCAACAATCTGGATGTTCCGTCATGATCGATCTGTCGAATTTCTGGAATTGTACGTTCGGTCCGTCGTGACCTGAGTCAGCGTCATGGGGGCGATGCAATTTCAAACTCCGCTCTATGATATAAGGACTCGTACAGACGACTCCTCCCCTTACTCAGTCCCCTCAACTTTCATATCAGTTAATCTACTTCACCATGCAAATCTTTGTCAAGACCCTTACTGGCAAGACAATTACTTTGGAAGTCGAGTCTTCCGATACCATCGACAATGTCAAGACTAAGATTCAAGACAAGGAAGGGTAAGTGATGTGCTAACTGAAGCGATGTTTTGTTAAACATCTTTTAGAATCCCTCCCGACCAACAACGTCTTATCTTCGCTGGAAAGCAGCTCGAGGATGGCAGGACCCTCTCTGATTATAATATACAGAAGGAGTCTACTCTTCACCTAGTTCTCCGCCTTCGTGGTGGTATGCAGATCTTTGTCAAGACACTTACAGGGAAGACGATCACTTTGGAGGTCGAGTCTTCAGATACCATCGATAATGTGAAAGCTAAAATTCAGGATAAAGAAGGGTAAGCTTTGAGTTGTTTTTCGGGATCTAATTAGTCAATCGTCAATGCAGAATTCCTCCTGACCAGCAACGCCTCATTTTCGCTGGAAAGCAGCTCGAGGATGGCCGTACCCTTTCTGATTATAACATTCAGAAGGAATCGACCCTTCATCTTGTCCTTCGCCTCCGAGGCGGTATGCAAATCTTTGTCAAGACTCTGACTGGCAAGACTATCACTCTTGAGGTTGAGTCTTCAGATACCATCGACAACGTCAAGGCAAAGATCCAGGATAAGGAGGGTATTCCTCCCGACCAGCAACGTCTTATTTTTGCCGGAAAACAATTGGAGGATGGTCGGACTCTTTCTGATTACAATATTCAGAAGGAATCGACTCTTCACCTTGTCCTTCGTCTGCGTGGTGGCATGCAAATTTTTGTCAAAACTTTGACGGGCAAAACAATAACTCTTGAAGTCGAATCTTCCGATACAATTGATAACGTCAAGGCGAAGATCCAGGATAAGGAGGGTATCCCTCCTGACCAACAACGTCTTATTTTTGCCGGAAAACAGTTGGAGGATGGCCGTACTCTTTCTGATTACAATATTCAGAAGGAGTCGACTCTTCACCTTGTCCTTCGCCTACGTGGTGGTATGCAGATCTTCGTCAAAACTTTGACAGGGAAGACTATTACTCTCGAAGTTGAATCCTCCGACACGATCGATAACGTAAAGGCGAAGATTCAGGACAAGGAGGGTATCCCGCCTGATCAACAACGTCTCATTTTCGCTGGGAAGCAGCTAGAAGACGGTCGTACTCTGTCGGATTACAATATTCAGAAAGAATCTACTCTTCATCTTGGTGGGTCTAGGTACAAACTGATCGATCTAGGTTTCTGATCACCTTTAACAGTACTTCGTTTACGTGGCGGTAACTGATTAGAGATTGGTTTTCCTGTTCAGTTGGTACAATCACATGTTGTTTCCTCAGTCAAGTAAAGTATTATTGTTTACGCGTGTCCACCATAATGTCAACAATATAAGTGATTATACACTTGATTCTGCATGATTTTTGTCTCCGCGGTCGGCTTTCTTTCTCCGTCTCCTCTTCTTCGCTGAACGTGGCACTGTGTCATCGTTAACACTCAAGTCCGGCTCATCACATTCGTTTCTTTTCCTCTTTTTGGCTTTGGCGGATGTTAACATCGATGTATGCGCGACCACACACATTGCCTTTTCCTTCACTGAAGATTGCACTGAAGATTGTTTCTCTACTGACAGTTTCTTTTTCTTCACACTCAAAGGATTAGGCCCCTTGGGCCCCCTTTTCTTCTTTTTAGGAATTTCCGCGGATGCTGAAGGACCTACAAGAGTCAATTCAGATGGACTTGGTTGCAAGGCTTTCTCTTCCATCTATCACACGTGTAAGGCAATACATAGTTGATTGATTGTGACGTACCGCAGCTTTTGTCTCTACAGTAAGATCGCTGGGTGGCTCGAGCACCATAACTGACCGGTTAATATGAACAATGGGGACCGCAGGTATCCTCCTTAATTTGACACGAAGAGGCTGGGACTGCGTTAGAATCACGTAACGGTGTTTATTAGTCGGCCCTGTGAAGAGTAAGTAGCAGTACGGAAGAAAAATACAGGAAGAACAAACCAACAACGCTCTCAAGGCAATCATCTGCCGGAATGGGCTCTCGATGATTGCATTTGCGTCGCTCGAATGTCTTCGCGAGATCGACAGTGGGCTGCTGTGACTTGCCCTGAAGGTATAATTCATGGATACAGCACTGTGTGATCACTGAATCCGTCTTCGGGGCCCCGATTCTTTCAATATGAATGAATAAAGACGAACTTGGTTTAACCTCTCCCTGCAAAATAAGTCCAAGCTGACGCGTAAGCTCTATTTTCTGTTCTACTGCAGTTTTCAATATCCCAGAATCGACTAAGAATTCAAAATGTCAAACCAGGTCTGTAGAATAATCAGGTTGGAAGTTACCGAGTACTTGATAAGGTTGCCTGAATCCAAATGTCATTGAGTATAAGGACATGAGTTTCCTGTATGCTTTGGCCCGTTTTTGGCGCATCTTTCGCGTACAACAGATATTATGAGGATAATGTCACAGCGCCTTTTTCTCGGCTGTAGTATTTACTGATGTTGACGAATTTAAGGTTGCCAGTCATTTCCTCCAATACTTACGATGCTTATCTCTGTCTTCCTGGCGATTTCATGGTAAGTTCATAATTGCATATACACACACATCATACTCAAGCCTGTGCAGTCTTATATCTATATCATCCGCGTTGGATATAACTGGCATGATTCAATGGAATGACCAATGCCCAGGTTAGCGTCTCTCGATTGCTCATTTTGTGACCCTCTTGTTTTACATTCTCATATAGATATTCACACTCTACGTCCTTCGAAAGTGATATTAGACAATGGAAAAATGAGGGGGAGTATACTCCGCAACGGAAGCTTTACGATGTAAGTGAAATATCGAAGCACTCCAGACCACGTTAAATATATTTTCACAGACCTGAAGTTCCAATTGGAACATATATCCTGTCCGTCGTTACGCCAGACCACTCATTTGACCAGGTCAGCCCGCTTGAGTGTCACAAGGGCAAACCTGACATCTACACCAGTTACGTATAGACGTCGTAGATATGGAGTTGGAGCCTGAAGTCCGGCCCTATGTCATTGGCACCCCTCTCAACCCCCCTTCAACTGTGCTTCTACAGTATCCTATCATATTGTCACCGAAGAGCAAGTATGTATACTTTGTTCCTCGTGAATCATTCAACATCCTGGGTATGTTATCCAACCCAATGACATTGATGATGGTTGTCGGTGGTGCTATGATGTTAGCCATGCCTTACCTTATGGTATGACATATCCACTGCAATTTATGACAATCTGACGTAACACACAGAAAAACATGGACCCCGAGGCTATGCAAGAATTCAAAGAGCAACATGCCAAAGTGACCAACTTCCAAAATGCAGTCACGAGTGGTGACATAAAGACTGGGTCATTATCCTTTCTCTCCCAAATAAACGATACCACTGACGCACTGTCAGATTATCAGCCATCACGGGTGGCCAAGAGCTTAAGGCTGGATCAGCAGCAAATGCACCGACATCCTCCTCGACGAAAAGTCGGGGAAATAAAAACAAGAAACGTTAGAGGTGCATTTTACACAAGTATTTCTGCATTACGAGGACATAAGGAAACATTAGTGATAATAGTGAGATACAGAGATTAACTTTGCAACATGGATGGATATCGCAGGGCGCGTCGGATTACTGCATTTCTAGGTCACGGTGAGCTGTGGCAAAGAAGTTCACACAAGATCACACCTTCTTTTGAATTGTGCTATAATATCATGCGCGCCCTTTCGTTCACCAACTGGAGCTTCGGCGTGTCTGTGGAGAACTGTAAGTGCAAGTATTGTACGTCATGATGGTATAGTATATTTACCCATCAGTCGCTGTCGTTTCAATTATATACATTTTATCGTTCTTGGGGTCACTATCACTACTTGCAGCGGCACCAGGAGCGTCCTCGATCCTCAGGGAGGTAACGGCAAGATCTTTCGAGAGGCTTTCTACTGTTGGCAGTTTGTCCGGAGAGTAATCAAGTACGAGAACATGTTCATTGGGACGTTGTGGCCACAGGACCGAAGGAGAGTCATTCGAATAATGATATTGGATAGTAGGATGACCCAGGGCACTTGACGGTGATCCCGAATTGGCCGCAGAGACAGATGAATGAGAGAAAAGGATGTAATGTGGTGGTTGGCTCATTAGGGTTACTTAGGTTTCTGTCTATTTGGCTACTCCTTGGAGATCAGATCTCTTAGATTTGATCGAGGATATCCCGATATGTAAACGATTTTTGAATAAGCTCCTTTTGTCGTTGTCCCCGGTACATAGATCTCCGTGCTCAAGCCTGCACAAGCCCTTGGAACTGTTTTAGCCGCTCAAATCATCCTGCTCGATTACCATAATTATCCACTTCGGCGGTCAGATGGCTAATGATAACACTGATCGGCATGGGCATCTATGGCAACCGCTCGAATGGCGCCTGAATCAAAAAACCAGACAAAACCCAAGGCAAGCCGCTTAAAAGCGCGATTAAGAACCTCCTCAGACTCGCTTTTCCCCTCACTTTCTTTTCCACTCACAATCCTTTTACCTTTTGACATGACTCGTCTCGTTTCTTTCCTGTCTGTTGTACTTTTGGTTTCTTCTCTTCCTGATGTGCTTGCTGGTCCTGCCTGTTCCAAGAAGCACTACAAACACCCCGACTGTGTCTCGAAATGCAAGCACGGTTGGGGCTGGTCAGGCAATGCGATGGGGACCGACCGCTGTGGGGATGTCATGAGAAAGATGTCTTCCAACGAGACTCTGGATGATGTACTTCACAAGGCCTGTGGTTTCGAACCGTATGTACTTTGATACCTCGATCCTAATATTAATAGGTTCTCATCCTTGATAGGTCCTCGACCAACACTCACACCAATGAGCCCACTGGCAATGCCGCGACAGGGTCAGTAACTTTACCTCCTACCACCAGCTCTTCCGTGAATACGCTCGGAGCACCCTCTACTTCATCTACCGCGCCTTCATCTTCTTCATCTTCCGTTCTGAGCACCAGTGTTTCCACTAGCCACCACTCCCCATCGTCGACCAAGCCTTTTACGACTTTTACAACCCCTGCCACTCTTCCGAAAACGAGCTCGACTCCATCGTCCCGTCCGCTTACCACATCCAGCATTCGACACTCCACGAACATCAACACCGCCGCTCCTACCACCACTGCGGCCTCTCCTGGCGGGGGAAGTAGCAGCAACGATGTCAATGCCTATCTTTCCGCGCACAACACAGTCCGCGCGCAACACGGAGCCGCTCCGTTGACCTGGAGCGACAATTTGGCTTCAAAAGCCCAGTCGTGGGCGAACAACTGTGTCTTTAAGCATTCGGGAGGATCTCTTGGTCCCTATGGCGGTACGTCGCTTCTTGATACATGTCAAGTATTTTGTTCGTTTGTCTTTTAACGCACTCTGCAGAAAACCTTGCTGCGGGGACGGGTTCTTCGTATGGTATTCCGACGGCTATCAAGGCGTGGACGGACGAAGTCTGTGCGTAATCTACAAATTCGCTAGATTGATTTCGTACAGGCTCATTATTTTTTTTGATTGATCTAGCTGAATACGATCCGTCTCATCCTACGTTTTCCCACTTTACACAGGTCGTTTGGAAGAGCACTACTCAGGTTGGGTGTGCTGTCCAGTTGTGCGATGGCATCTTTTCCTCTTCTTTCGGGGTATGTCGTTCTTAAGTGTTTTCGCCGCCGGTTATTGATGATTGTGTTGGTGGATAGAAAGCAAAGTATTACGTTTGTGAATATTTCCCTGCTGGTAACATTAGCGGCGAGTTTGAGTACGTCGAGGTTTTTTTTTTTTTTAAAAAAAGTAATGTTTTCTCTGACATTGATCATTTCAGTGAAAATGTTCAAGTCTGAATACCGTTTTTCAAAAATCTTATTTTTGTGCTTTGCTTCATAGTTTATCTTTGTAGGATTGATTCCTCTCCCCTTTTTGCATGAACGTATTGTATACGCAGGTGACATGTGCTGTCTTTTCCCAAAATGAAATAAAATCTCTTGTGGTGGCCGGGCCGCCGAAGCCGTTTCGTTTGTAAGAACTTTTTTTTTGTCATTCTCAACAGTTTGACCAAGTATGAGGATATGCTCTCTTCACACCTGATCTTTCTCAAAACACTTTCAAAGGTCACATACATATTTCTCGTACTCGTCACCATCGTCGCTGCCGGCCTATCCTGCTCTGCCCTCCTCTCCCAAGCCGTTCGGACCTCACCAAAAAAGTCATGGAAGAACAACGTTAACGCATTCGTCATCGGCGCCTCCTACGCCGTCGTCGTGCGTGGCCTGCGTTCCTATCTAGTCCACATAAACGCCGTCTGACCAGCCCACCTCAAAGCTCGTGGCGTCGCTGCTCTACTGCGGAAAACGGCGGATGGCAATGAGATCGAGGCTGCACCGTATATCCAAGTCCAACAAGCCCCTCGTGCAGGGCGACATGCCTGACGTACGTGCTCGCGTTGAATCCGCAGACGTCGACCCCTGAACCGCGTTGCTGCGCGTCTAACCATAGGTGGTACACAAGTATGTGGCACAAGAGTACGTCCGCGCGTGTCTGGTTTCATACGAGTCGTTGCCCAAGGACGCTTTCCACGAGGGATGGGGCAGGCCAGGTAGGGACTTTTTTTTTTGTTTCCC
>QLON01002220.1:0-27082 GCA_003313675.1 Termitomyces heimii | reverse complement strand
GTCTTATATATTTGCAATAATTAAGCTATTAGCAAGTCTAATATAGAGGTAATAGAAGAGTTTCCTAGCTCTTAGAATAGATTGGCTATTATATTATTTATATTATAATCAAGAAGATCATTCTTATATACAGGCTCATAATTTATGCTAAATGATTCTGCATAAGGTGGAGATTCTATATAGTTGTATAGAAGAAATATATTTAATGAAGAATTAATAACTTGATCTAACATTGGCTTCTCTATTTTAATGAAAGCTATATTGGTAAACATGTATTAGTGTATTTAAATATTATAAATATAGGGATCTTGCTTAATAAAGTAGTATATTTTATACTAAAATGCATTATTAAAAAGATGCCAGTTACTTTGCTATTAGTTACCCAATATAGCTTCATGCCACTCATTTTGCTTGCTTATAAATTGCAGAGTCTTATAATTATTAAGGCATTGCAGTCTTTTATTATTAATAGCCTCTGCTTTTAAATCTAAATAAGCTATGCCAATGAATGTGCATTGCCTAATTTATTGCTAGTTCTATTTAAACATTGAGTATTCTGAAGTATTTATAAAAAAAGGCATAAGAGCTTAAAAAATCTAAAGCAGAGCTGCTTTAAATTAAGGGAATTTATGCCTGCAAAGGCAATTCTTCCACCTTCTTTGCAGTAGTATAGCTGCAGAAATACATTTATATATAAGATTTGAGAGAAACATAGTTTTGTCCTATATAGTAGAATGATAATTGAGAACTACTCTTTTAAATCCATTTAGTAGGATGTATCTTGCTTAATACTGCTAAAAAAGCATAAATTAGTTGTTTACTAGAGAATGAAGCTGTTGGAGTTTTAGAAGATTATAAGAAAATTCTTAAAGTGCTATCTTATACACTTTATTAATAAGAGCACTAGTAGCATTATTAGATTGTTTGGCCTTAAAAAATCACACTGCTTAAGTTTTTTACTTAACAAATACTGTATTAGTCATTGCTGACTAATAGGATTAGAGCTCTAGCTCTACACTAAAAAATGAGTTTTGGCATTTAGTAGAGTAATTGCAATAGATCATTATACTAAGCACATCTAGAATACATTCTATTATTTATTTGAGGCAGGCAGCTTCTTTCTTTACACTTTTATATGCATGCTGGTTTATTTTGGCCTATCATGCACTGTTGCACCATATATATACAATGTGTTATGCTGCAGTTTTATATAATATTAGAGATTCTATACAAGTTTTTTCAAGCTCTTTATACTAATCATTATTTAATGAAGTAAAGCCAGCCTCATAGGAAATAACTAATTTAGACATAAGTTCATCACTCACACTATATATGAAAGATAAGAATGGGGTTTCTCTACTAAAACTATAAGCAAGTATAGAATTTTTGCCTAGAAAGCCTCTTTAAGCACATCTTTCAGAAATAGTACATTAATATAAATATACTCCTCTAAATATTTGCTCTGCTACTTCTATCATAGGTAAAAAGCCTTGATCTCTGCTAAGCATGCATTAGTATTTACTGTGGCTACTATAAAATATTCACAGACTGCTGCAGTTAGCTCTACTAAGGTATATTTTAAGTTACTAGAGAAACTATCTGCTTTCCTTCTCCTCTTTAGCTAATAGCAAGACTAACAGCAATTAAAAAAGTTGTGCCAATGGTGCCTAGCTCTACTGCTGCTAGTACAGGTTTTGGTTTATTGGAATATAAATTATAAATGAGAGAAATAACTAAAAACAAAAACTTTTTTCTAAAATATATTTTAGCTACAATAATTAATAAATTCAATATAGCAATAATTAAGGATTCTTAATTAATTGGTGCCAAGAGTGCCTACTTAGCTAATTCAAGCATTTAATACTCTTTAATTCAAGGTAGTGATCCAGCACTGCTAACTTAGCACAATAGAAGTATAGTTTTCAAATAGTGTCCCTTAAAAATTACTTTATTTCAAATTTAAGCATTTTACATCTAGTTTAGTAACTAATAATACTTTTAACAAACTACTTGTTATCATTTTTAGCTTCAGAATTATAGGGCTCTAAAGTCACTCTATTTGAAAATAAAGCATTATTAGATGTGTTATATATTTATAGTAATGACATATAAGATTTTAAAATAATATATTATTTTTATAATGCTTGTAGCAATTCTAACATATAATTGCAGATATCAAGCTTTGCATTCAGCACACAATATAGGCCTACTCACTTGAAGCAGAGCTTGCTCATTCATTTCCTAAGTAATCTCAGATTATGTAATAAAAGATACACTAGCTCTGCTACTAATATATTCTTTTACTAATAATGATTAGTGTAGTTTACCTAAAAGATTTACACCTCAATAATTGTATTATATATTCTTACTACATTCTCTAATACCTTTAGCAAACTCAATTATCCCTTTGTAGGCTACTGGAGCTATATATATTTCATGCAGCATAGAAGGCATATACTCTCTATTAAACTTGAAGAATGCATATTTTGTAAATTCTGATATACTTATATTAATTACAAATTCAGTTATAAAGCACTAATCTACTTAATTTTACTAATTGAGGCAGATACTGCTCTAAGTATCTGGCTAATATAATGGTTGGCCTACTCTATTCAACTATTTATTTGAAGATGAAATAATATAAGTATCTTCTTAATGGCTTATAGAGTTTTTTTCACTATTATAATGTAAATTTAGAATTATAACTCCTTACTATTGTATTAAGCAGCCTATGCAGCCTAATAAATTCTTATAAATAAATCTATAAAAGCTTCTTTGCTTTCATTATTATTTACACTAATATAAAATGCATTATACTAATTATTTGATAAATAACTACTTGTAAATAATTAAATTCTCAGAATTTGAGAAAGGAGCTAATAAAGTCCATTTTAATAGAGTTTTATGGTTTTACAGGCACTAGTAGCTAATGAAGTTTCTCTATCAATGAACTAAGAGGCAACTTTATCTTCTAATATATCATATATAATTATCACAACCCCTCCCCTCTGAAACCCCCTAGGACAGCTATGGAGCCTCATCTGGGGCCCTCTTTTGTTAACCCCACAATGTGCCCTGCCCCCACAGCTACTGATGCTGCCATCAGCCAGCCCCTTCAGAAATTCTGCATTACAGATCCTGGGATTAACCACTGTCAATGATTGGATTATGCAACCTGCTCCCAGCCATCACATATCACAGCTCCATTTGTGCCAATTAATTGTGTGCCCTACATGCACAATCCAAGTATATAGTCCTTGCCTGCTACTCAATGCCTTTGGGAGCCCATCCCAAACACCCTAGAACTCTGAAACCCAGCCCCATAGTACTTATAGTGTAGTTTCCCACTGTATTTGCTAGTCTTAATATTAACTTGAATTGTTGCATGCCCTCTTGCTTGACTGGTATACACTAACTAGTATACTTTGACTAGCATGCCAGAATAATTGCATGCTCTAAGTTTGGTATGCATTTTGTGACTTATAATTTATTAACCAGGTCTTATCTTAGAACCTCTGGTTCTGACTTAACTCCTCTTAAACCCTCAGCCTCTAAAACACCTGAAGTCCTAGATTAGATTTCATTTCCCAGAACCATCCTTGTCCACATCTTGAACTCCAGAGCCATAGCCCCAGAACTCCAGACACCTGAGTATCTGTAGATCAAGTCCACCTCATAAGGGCGTTGCTTTCCCAGAAAGCCCCCAAGTCAGCAAAATCTGATATAATATTAAGACTCCCTCCTTACACTATTCTTGATAGCTATGTATATTCATACTTATTATCTCATGGGCTAACAAACTGACCTTTATGGGCATCTGGTCCTCAACCACTACTCCACACAAACCCCCTACCCTGCTTACCCACCTCTCCCATACAAACCCTAATATCTCCACTACTACTGGGCCCCTAACACATTCCTTTATAATTTGGAGCCCTCAATTAGCTGGGCCCCTCTGCTCAACCTAGCCATAGCATAATCCATGGAGGCCCCCTTGTATTAGAGCATCCCCAAGGGCCAGCCAGAGACCCCACCAGTTTCTAGCAGACCTCACCTGGTACTTTCCAGTGAGGGCCCCTTTGCACTCACTTACTATTTTGGCTACTAGTACCTCGCCTCCCAACTCCAGGGACCTTCCAACTATGACTACCCCCTATAACACTACCCAACCACCACCCCACCTGCTAGGATCTTCCCCTTGCCAGTAGGATGACAATGCCTCAAGAAGTACAAATGGCAATAGGACAAAGTACTACACTTACTCAGAATCTTGCCAGAGGACTTTGCACAGTGAGCAAGGGTGCTACTCATGGATTTTGGACACGACAACTTCATAGGCACTCCGGAGGACTGGGCTCATTACTTAGTTGAATTTGGGGATTGCCTCATATAGGGAGAACTCCCAGAGCAAACTATGGTAAAGTATAGATGCAACACAATTCTTTACAAAGAGTTGCAACTACTGCTTGACAAAATCTATATGTTTCCCTCCCCTCAGTCCCTTAACAATGCTGCAGATCCAGGTCACTCAATTCACATCCAATAGAAACCCCCAGAGCTGGCCCTAGCAGCTCCCACAGTTCCCACTCTGGAGCAACAACAATGGCAAGAGCAACAAAACACCTTGGCCATATTGCAGTCCCTCAACCTGGCAGAAAAACTATTCAATCAGTCCACTGCCCACATGGTAGGCTTGTCAACTTGCCATAGAGCTAACTCTGTCTCTAGCACTTTTAAGACCTAGAGATAGCTCCAGAAACCCCTGGAATCACTCTCATGAAGAGACAATGCCTGACTCCTGCCCCTAGCAAACCCTAGTAGACCCTGGGTGGACATCACTAGCATGGATGACATGCTGTGCTACATCAATGAGCTTATGCACAGCAACAACAAACAATGCTCTGCACCTACACCTACAACTGTCCTGGTGCAGCCTTCTATATCCACTCCGGCCCCTCTGGAACCCAGCTTCTATCATGACCCACTACCTCACTTCAACCTATGGAACTCCCCATGGCCTTTGATGCAAGCATGATCCTCCTGGATTGAATGTCCTCCATGCAACCCAGCACTCAACCCAGCACCCAACTCTCCTCAAGCTGACCCGATGCCACCAAATACCCATCCACCACCTCTGCCATCCCCTGCATAGAGACCTGGCCCTTCTTCTGGTCAGAACAAACTCCTCTGAGACAACAGGCCTCCCAGGCACAGACTTCCAGGTGAGCTGCCCAGAGGAGGCTCTCCAGGCAGGTGGAGTCCCACCCTTGGTGCTTTCTCTCCACAAGGAGGGGGGAGGTAACCATTATTACTACTACTATAATGCTGGGCCCCCTCCCCACAATGGTGCCAGACTGGATGATATTTGCAATGCCCTCATCTATGAAGGATGTCTAGACATTTAAAAACCCAATGCATTCATGGTCTGGGACCTCCAAAAATGGCATACATTCCTCACCCAATGTTTTAATACATTTCAAGTAAAGCTATTCATTTTCCAGGTTGACAGCTCCCAGGTGGCCTTTGCCACCTTATACCTCCAGGGGATTGCCTTTAACCACTACACAGTCCTCATCCAGTTTGACCCCAACAACCTGGCACTCTTTTGCTAGCAAGCCTTTATCAATGAGTTCTCTGAGAAGTTTGAGATCTATGACACTATGGCCAAAGCTAAGAACAACCTCTTCAACCTCTAAATGTGCTCTGAAGAGTGCTTCACCACCTTCATCATATGTTTTGAGAAGGAAGCTTACAAGACAGATTGGAATTATAGTGCTCTCTAATATGCCCTCTGCTACACACTGCTACAATGTATTAAGGATGTCCTCCAACTCACTCTGAAACAACCCTCCTATGATAGATACAAGGCTTTTGTCATACAGATTGACCAACAATACTAGGAAGACCATAGCCAGTATTCAAACTCTCAAGTTCCCTGGAACCCTAAGGGAGGACCCCTATGGCTCTTTAGCAAAAACCTCAACCCCCAAATCTAAAGCACCAATTCACCTGCATTCCCTAGTGACCAACTCTTGGTGAGTCGCGGCCCACCCAATACTAACTCTAGCAGTAGTGCCCACTCCCAGGCCCAACTCAATGCCACCATGGCTGCCAATGACCCAGGTGATATGCCAAGCCCTAAGGAACCTTCAAAAGACTTTGAGGACCCCAACTTTGCTGATAAATGGAATGAAGAGGCCCTTTAGGCCAACTAACCCCCAAAAAAAGGACAACTTTGGATTGAGGTTCCAAAGGATGTGCAGGAATGATGGAGGAGGGAGGGAGTTTGTATACTTTGTAGTGAGAAAGACCACTTCATCTCCAAGTGTCTCCAATAACAGGTTATGGGATACACCACCTAGACCTTTGAAGAGGAGGACACCACCTATGAATATTCAGAAAATGACCTGGCAATTTAGACCTAAAAGATGCTCTAAATCGCAGAATCAACCCCGATATCTTCTCCGCCCCGGTCTCACATCTTTATTCCATGATACTTGCATAGGACACCCTCACAGCTTATCTATCCTCCCACTCTTCGCACTCTCTCCTCCTCAAAGCCTGCCTCACTTCCTCCAGAACCTTCTTTAACACCCTCATCAATATTGGTGCCACAAACAACTTCATTGACGAGGCGTAGTCTACCCTCAACCTAGAACATGCTCAACAACTCCTGGTTCTGGTATAGCTCTGCCTCTTTGACAAGGACACCTTTACAGTGGAGACGCCTCTATGGTGGAGATGCCTCTATGGCAGGGATGCTTCTACGGCAGGGGACATCACTCACTTTGTGCATATGCCCATTACTTTCACCAATAGATGGACTCATACTCTCTGAATGTTGTTAACCAAACTCCACCTCTCCACACCCCTGGCTTTAGGGCTTTCATGGCTCTGAGACACTAATCCCCACATCAACTGGCATTATCTGACCCTCCACCTAACCTGGGAGCTGACACCTAATGACTAGTAGCTCCTCTTTGATATTTTTCACTCTCTGTGCCTGACTTCAAAGAACTCCCCAGATGGGCCCCCACCACCCCCTGGGCTCCAGTCTTGCTTATCCTGATCCTTTGTCATCAATGCCAGGCTAGATGGCACTTTGGGACTAATATTGGCCCTCATTGATAGCAGAGCTACTAGAGTCTTCATTAGCAATGCCCTCAACTTTCTTTATAACTCCCTTGACTAACCTCTCTGCTTGCAATGCCTTGATGGTGCCCCCTCCTCCTCTGGCCCCATCCATAGGTCTCACTTGGAATGTATGACTCTAGACAATGGTTACAAGTTCACCTCCAACTTCCTAGTCATATGACTTTATGAGTCAACCCTGATGGTGCTGAGACTACTCTGGCTACATAATATAAATTCTGACATCAATTGAAGAATGCTCATCATGACTTTCTCAGGACCTGAAGACCATCCCTTAACTGCTATGCACATCTGAGCCCTAGAAAATGACTCAGTGCCCGATGCCCCCAAGGCAGCAGCTGTGCCCCCCAGCCATACTCTGCCAATGCCCATCCAAACTTGCAAGGCCCTTGCTTGACCCCCAAACATTCCTTGAAACAAATACAGAGAATTGAACTACCCAAGCTAGTTCTAGACATGTGTCAAATCTGCTTCAGCCAATGCATCTGCAACTCTAATTGACCCAAATGCACTTGACATTAGGGTCATTGGAGCTGCCCCCTTCACCCACTTCATGAAGGATGGAATCCCCACATTTCAGCTGCACACCTTGCCATCTTTGTTGGAAAAACACCTATGAGGGGATGCTATCCCTCCAGAAAAGAAAACTGAGAAATAGATCCTCTGAGAAGTAGTTCTCCTAGAGTATCACAAATTTGCTGATGTATTTTCTGAAGGCAATGCTAAAGAAATTCCTCCTCACCACCCCTATAACCATATGATCAACCTTAAGAAAGGAGCCACCCCCCCTTTCAGCAAGGTCTACAACATGTTAGAAGTCAAACTCCAGGCCCTCAAGGACTACCTTGATGAAATGCTTGGGAAGGGATTCATCCAACCCTCTGCCTCCACCACTGGAGCCCCAGTTCTATTCACCAAGAAAAAGGACAGTTCTCTCCAACTCTGTGTCAACTACTGGAGACTCAATAAGATCACCAAGAAGAACCATTACCTGCTTCCACTCATCAATGATCTGGTCAACCAACTCTGCAGTGCCAAGGTTTACATGAAAATTAACTTCTGCTCTGGCTACAACAATATCCACATTGCCCTGGGACATGAGTGGAAAACTGTGTTTCACATGTGGTATGGTCTGTTTGAATACCTTGTAATGCCCTTTGGAATGACTAACTCCTCTGCCACATTCCAATACTTCATGAATGACATCTTCCATGATATGAGTGATGTTTTTGTGATCATTTACCTGGACAACATCTTCATTTACTCCAACTTGAGGGAGGACTACTAGAAGCATGTCTGGCAGGTCCTTGAACACCTCTGGGAGCACAACCTCCATTCCAAACCCAAGAAGTATTCATTCCACATGGAAGAGGTTGAGTATTTTAGTGTCATTGTATTCCCAAAAGGTATTTACATGGACCCCCATAAGGTTGAGGCCATTGTCAACTGGCTGCAACTCTGGAATGTCAAGGAAGTACAATCCTTCTTGGGTTTTGCTAATTTCTACCAGAGGTTTATAAACAACTACTCTGATATTACAAAACTCCTCAATCAGCTCATATGTAAGAACATTGCATGGAACTGGGACAGTAAGTGCTAGAGTATCCTTAACCTGCTCAAGAAGGCCTTCACCACCACCCCCATACTTTGGCACTATGACTCTGCCCTCCCAATCATCCTAGAATGTGATGCCTCCAACTATGCCATTGCCAGAATTCTCTTGCAGATAGGAGCCAACAGTGGGAAGCCTCGGCCAGTTGCCTTCTACACCCAGTCCATGATCAACACCAAGCTCAACTATGACATCTATAACAAGGAGCTCCTTGCCATCATCAAAGCCTTCAAACAATGGTGAGCCTACCTTGAGGAGGCCCAGCACTAGATCTAGGTCTACTCGGATCACAACAACTTGCAGTACTTCACCACAACCAAGCAACTCAGCCAACAGTAGGCCTAATGGTCCAAGATCCTCTTGGAGTATGACTTCACAATCCAGTACCATCCAGGACAATTTGGAGCTAAACCCAATGCCCTCACCTAATGACCAGACATCTACTCCAAGAAGTCATTTGAAGTAGAATGCAATGTGTTCAATCATTGCATGGTGATCCCTCCCAAACATCTGAATGCTATACTGATTTTAAATGATGAAGGAATCCTGAGCCAAATATGCCACACTCCCTGAGACAAGTATTTCACCGACCATGACCCTTGCAACCCCTCCAACAGAACTGACTGAGATTCCACTTTCTCCTTGTCCCTCAATGAAAAACTCCTTCTCCAGAGTGGCTGCATCTATGTCCTAGATTATGCCTGACTCCACTACAATGTTCTCTACCAACACCATGACTACAAGCTCTGGAGACACCCTGGGATATATAAGACCCTTCAACTTATTTCCCAGACTTACTTTTAGCCAGAGTTAAAGAAAGATGTGACTCACTACATTTGATTATGCAAACCCTGCCTCTAGGCTAAGGTTCCCCAACACTAACCCTATGGACTCCTGAAATCTCTGCCAGTTGGATGATGCCCCTGGTCTTTCATATCCCTGGATCACATTGTCAAACTTCCAGAATCAGAAGGATTTGATGCCATCTTCATTATTGTATGTAGGCTAACTAAATAGAGCATTTTCCTACTCTGCCACACTATAGACACCACCCCAGAATTTGCCTGGCTATTCCTCAAACATATCTTTGCCAAACATGAACTCCCAGACAACATCATTTCTGACCATGGCCCACTCTTCATATCCAAATTTTAGACTTCCCTATGCAAGGCTCTTAAAGTAAAAACTAGCCTCTCTACCACCTATCACCCCAAAACTGATGGTCAAACTGAAAGAGTCAACTAGTCTCTCAAGCAGTACTTCCAGCTATACATCAACTACCTGCAGGACAACTGGCACACTAAGCTCCCTTTGGCCAAGTTCACCTACAACAACATGCTGCACTTTGCCACTAGGGTGTTGCCCTTCTTTGCTAACAAGAGATATTACTCCTGATTGACATTCTTGCTCTGAGATATCCCATCACATGCCATTCACAAGGTTACCTGGAATCTTCAGTTCCTTCATGTGTTTTTCTGGGAGGAAATCAATACTGTGAATTAGGCCTATGCAAAATATGCTGATCAGAAACAAGAAGACACTCCTGATTGAGCCTCCAGGACAAAGGTATGGTTAGATCAACACTACCTCTACACCCACTGGCCCTCCCCAAAGCTTGATCATAAGTGCCTTGGCTCATTCAAGATCTTGAAGAAGGTCTCATCCCATGCCTACAAAATTGACCTCCCCCTAGGACTTAAAGGTTTGCACCCAGTATTCCATATCCACCTCCTGAAATGACACCCCCTGGACCCCTTCTCTGGATAATGCTCCAAACTCTCTCCCCTAGTCAAGGTCAAAGACAAGTACTACTATGAGGTTGAAGATATCCTTGACTCCTGGAACATTTGTAGACAACCCCACTTCCTTATATGATAGCAAGGATATGGCTCAGAGGATAACACTTGGGAACTGCGTCAAAACCTCAAAAGTGCCCTTAACAAACTCTGGGACTTCTAGCAATGGCACCTAGGAAACAACTCTTCCAGGTGCAAAACTCATAGATGGTAGTAGCAGGTGTAACTCCCACCTTTGGGCTTAGTAGGGATTCAACTCTTATGTATATCTTCTATTTTCACTCTCTAAAATCTTATTTTACTCCCTTTTAGTCCTCTTCCACAGTAGTGCTTTGGAGTCTGGGCAAGGTGCTTTTTCCAGTTTTTTTGCCACACTTACACTGTTTTTCAACTCCAGGAGACCAATTATATATATTTTATATATACACTAATTTATAGACAATGACAAGAAAATAGAGGCCCCTAGAGCTGGGGCCCCAAACTACTCTCACCTTTTTCCCCCTTTAGCTAGCCCCAGAAACCCTTCCTCACCCCCCTCCCCAGACCATGCTTCCACTATACCTCCTCAATCAACTAATCCCAAGATGGGAGCTATTCACCTTCATTCAGGATCTGCTTGAACCATGACTCTGGAGCCAAGATATTCCTCTGATAATGAGCTATCACCAGCCTCTTCAATAAGTCCAGACCTCACTCTACCCCAGAATTCCTTATCTCCATCTGCAACCCCTCCTGCAGGGATGAAAGTGCCATGACAGCCCCATCCAGGAGCAGGTGATGCTCCCAGGCCCAGCCTAGGAATATTAGTACTGACCTGACTGCAAAAAGAGAGCACTTACTTAGGAAGGCCATATGTCCAATTACTGTGTTCTGATGCAGAGTCTTGACCAGCTCTGGACTCAATGAACCCTGCCCCAGGAGCCTCACCCCCTGCTCCAGTCTAGCCCTCATAGCATCTAGCTGAACCTTGACTTCCCTCCAGGTTACCCTTGCCTCCTCCAGCTTCTGAAAGGCTGCCTCATAGTTCTCCTCCAGCCCTCTATGGCACACTGCCTCTTCTCTTGCCCCCTCCTCATGCTCCTCCCTCTCTCAGTTGTTCTGCTCCAAACACTTCTACTAGGCCCTCACCTTGACATTCAGCAGCTGCCCAGATAAGGAGGAAAAGGTTGCTGGAGAGAAGTGCACTAGTGAAGCCAGGAACAGAGTCTCTGCAAGCAGATGCACCCTCTTAAAAGGCTCTGGAGAGAAACTGAGCAATGCCTGCCTCTTTCCTTTGTCCAGGTGCCTCCCATGACCCTCATGACTGCCAGTCCTGGCCCAGGTTACTCAACAAATAATTAAGACTATGGGATGATCCCAGCCCTCCACCTAGATGGCCCCCTGACTCCCTGAATCTCCACTAAATGCCTCCATGGGTGCCTCCCCCACTGGCTCCACCACTCAGTCCCACTTCTTGACTCTCATCCTCTGGGTGATTTCCTCCAGTGGCCACCCCTGTTCCTGAGAAATGCAACATGCCCTCCACAGTACCAACATGGAACATTGCTCATGGTTGAGGTGGCATGCCTTATATATAGCTGTGTCTCAGTGGAATAAGGGGTCTGGAGCCTCAAATAGGCAGAGAACCCATTATTGAGCATAGTGCAAGCACTGTACCAAAACCAGCAAAGAGACTAGAGGTAGGAAACTACTCACCAGTCCATTGCTAACACACCAGACATGGGCAAGTACACCCCAGAGCCTCTCCAAGGCCTCCCTAAACTGCTCCTGTATCACATCTGCCCATGCCACACATTAATTCTCCAGGACCTCTGAAACAGCCTCTACCGCCATCATGGAATGACAAAAATGGGGGGCAGACAGTCTGGGGTAGAAAGGGAGTTGCAGATGGGGAGAAGGGACAGTTTTCCATGCAAAGGTGAGCATGAAATAACTCGGGCAGGACTCCGGAAGGATATTGGGGCCTGCATTAGGAGCAGGCTCTGGGAGCCAGCTGGGACCCACTTTCAGGGCAGGATTATTGCATTGCTCTGAAAAAGGAAGGTTAGTTATAGCAAGCAGATAATGCAGTGACACTTATATTAAATAAGCATTGCCACATACTCATGGTATTGCATGTCCTAGACCTCCCATGCAACCAAGGAGGCTACTTTGTTAGTGGGCAGAGGCATCAGGGAATGTGTCAGCATATGTGACATGGTTGAGTTTGATAGTAAAATTTTTTTTTTTGATACATGGCAGGTCAGGTGCCAGATTCCACAATTGGACCCCAGTCTGAATCACTGGCTATACATATCTCAGAGGATCTTGGTGCTGAGGAGAGGGTGATGTCATGACTCCTTCCCTCTAAAACTACCCAGGACAGCCCTAGAGCCCCATCTGGAGCCCTCTTTTGTTAACCCCACAATGCACTTTGCCTCCACAGCTGCTGATGCTGCCATCACATGCATTAAGACCACCATTAGCCAGCCCCTCTGGAAATCCTGCATCATGGACCCTGGGATCAACTGCCATCAATGATTGGATCATGTGACCCACTTCTGGCCATCATGCATTACAGCTCCCTCCATGCCAATTGATTGCATGCTCTACATATATGATCTAAGTATACAATCTCTGCCTGCTACTTAATGCCTTCTGGAGCCCATCTCAGACACTCCAGAATCCTGAGACCCAGCCCCATAGTACTTATAGCATAGTTCCCCACTATATTCGCTAGTCTTGATATTAACTTGAATTGTTGCATGCCCTCTTATTTGACTAGTATGCACTAACTAGTATGCTTCGACTAGTACATCAGAATAATTGCATGCTCTAAGTTTGGTACACATTTTGCAACTTATAATTTGTTAACTGGGTCTCATCTTAGAACCTCCAGTTCTAACTTGACTCTCCTCAAATCCTCAGTCTCTAAAACATCTGAAGCTCTGAGTTAGGTTTTATTCCTTAGAACCACCCCCTATTCATGTCTTAAACTCTGGAGCCCTAGCCCTGGAACTCCAGACACCTGAGTATCCATAGATCAAGTCTGCCTTGTAAGGGCATTGCTTTCCCAGAAAGCCCTCAACTTAGTGGAACCTGATAATAATATATAGAACTTGCTAATATCTTTAATTGTGCATAGCTACTAATACTATTTTCAGATGTATTTCAGTGTATATATGGCATCAAAGTGCCTCACAACTATATAAGCTTGGTTTATGATATATGTAATAATAATTTAAATGTGGAAAATACAAGTAATTAGCTCTTTTTAATAATGATTGATGTGGAATTAGATTATTTAAATTGGTCTGGATAAAGGCAATTATAAATAAACCAGCTTTCACTAAGTTTTGAGGCTAAATTACACTTCACAAAGTACTTTTATGAAATATATAAGTAATAAAGTTTATTAGTTTTTTAGTCAATGCAACCTTAGTCATATATTAAACTATTGACCTAAAGTATACTATTGCCTTGGGCCTAAGATATCCACTTTCTGAAGATTCTAAGCATGGGCAATCAGCAACTTGCTAAATATTATAGAATTTCCCTCTATTTATGTTATTTCTCCTTTCTATAGTGTATAATATTTTTTGATTCTTCTAAGCTGTTTTTTAGTTATTGGGCCTCCATTTTCTGGTTTTAAGAGACTTGATATAAATTTTCCTGGCCAAGAGAAAGTCCTTCAATGTTTTTGATGCTTCAATTCTGTAAATTATTAATATTTCTCTCAGTTCTTTCTTAAATGCCTTTGGATTTTTTTTATCAGATGCAAATTGATTAGCTCTTTTCAAAAATACCAAACAAAATAGTTTTATTAAGATATAAGCATTTCACTGAGAGTTACTCAATTTTCCTCAGCAGCTAAATTTAGCTTTTCTCATTAAATTGTTGATTTCTTTATTAGTTTGTCATAAAATGCCTTTAAACAACTTTTTGTATATAAATTAATCAGGCAATTAAAATGATACTTAATATATAGGAGTTTATATGTATTTTCACTGAGATATACTCATTTTATTGATAAGATATGATGTTTTCC
The DNA here is from genome assembly GCA_003313675.1 of Termitomyces heimii. Classification (NCBI taxonomy): domain Eukaryota; kingdom Fungi; phylum Basidiomycota; class Agaricomycetes; order Agaricales; family Lyophyllaceae; genus Termitomyces; species Termitomyces heimii. The sequence continues at coordinate 12,495 of QLON01002220.1, read as the reverse complement.
TTAAAATAAGTCACTTGATCTCCAGAAATCTAAGCATAGTCATATGATTATAATTACATAACTGATTTGGGTGTGCATTAGATCAAAATACTGATAAGCTAATTTCTCAATATCTAGACCACTAATAAGACTGATTTAACATAATATAAAAAGGGCTTTTATCTGTTTTTTGCTTTTTTAATTTTTTAGGTCTTTTTTTTCTAGCTGAAAATCAAAGATTTATTTTCTGGTCTTCACAATTCTTAAAATGGCTACAAGTTGGTCTTCTAACTTTATTATGCCTTTTAAACTCTTTAGACTAATTAAGCTAATGTAATAACTCAAAAACAAAAAAACAAGTTGACTTCTTATATTTATTTCAAATATTATCACTGCATTGTTGCTTATACTGGTAATATTCATTTTATTTATAAAGTCTAAAAGGAAGCAATCATCAAGGCCACTCAGCCTGCAACTTTTATATTCAAAGCCTTATATTTTACTTTAAAAAATTTTTTTTTTTTTTTTTTTCACTTCTTAACTAATGCATAGTTACTTTATTCTTTATATTAATCTTGTAAAACCCATATTGATTATGATTTTAACATGCTTAACCAAGATGTTTTTATACTTATTGATGCTTCAATGCACTTAACTTCTTACTATGCTCATTCTGTCATTAGATAACTCACTTATTTATTCTATAATCTTTAAATAAATTTTATAATGAGTTTGCTTTTTTCTTTAGTTCTTTCTTTCTAATTTCTTTATAAGATACCACTTTTAAGATCAAAAAAGCCTATTCTACTAAGAAATTCAAAGCTCTTTATTGAATTAAGCATAATTAAAAAGTAGATTTTTCTAATAATATATTTCTTCTTCTTTTCTCTTATTAATATATTAGTCTCAAACTGTAAAACATAACAAAGTTATTGATCATCAAAAAGTCTAAATAAACATAGACTTCTGCTAAAAACTATAGGCAAATGACATAGCCAGAACAACTTTTAAATTTCCTCTCCAACTCAGATTAGATCAGCCTTATTAGTAGCCTAGATGCTAAGAAATCAGCTTATCAGTATTTTGATTCAATGCATACCCAGTTCTATTATATGACTATAATTATGTGACTATGCTCAGATTCTGAAGATTAGGTAATTTATCTTAGATAAATATTAAGCATTCTTGACAGAGCTATTAGTTAGTGCACTAATACCAATTACCACAAATTTGATGAGATCTGATGGCATTATCAGGGATATGATTGCATCAACTGATAAAATAATCTGCTACTAAATGGGGCTGTGGCTGTGCAAGTCCATCAATTTAGCATCACCTCTTAACAATAAAATAAGCATATCTCAGTAAGATTACATGTGAATTCCTATATATTAAGTATTATTTCAATTGCCTAATCAATTTGCACACAATGGAAGTTGTCTAAAGGCATTCTGTGGCAAACTGATAAAGGGATCAGTGATTTGATGGAAAAAGCTAAATTTAGTTGTTAAAGAAAATTGAGCAGGTATCAAAAAAATGCTTATATTTCAACAGGAAGGCCACCAGACCCTATTGTGTTTGGTATTGCCAAAAAAGTCTAATTAACTTGCACTTGATAAAAAAATCTGAAGGCATTTGAATAAAAATTGAAGGAGGTATTAATAATTTACAGAATTGGAGCACTAAAAACATTGGAGGACCCTCTCTTGGCTAGGAAAATTTATACCAAGTCTCTTAAAACTGGAAAATGGAGGTCCAATAACTGAAAAATAACTCATAATAACTAGAAAATATCACACATCACAAGGAGGAGAAATAATATAAATAGAGGGAAATTCTGTAATATTCAGCAGGTTGCTGATTGCCTATGCTCAGAATCTCCAAGAAGTGGATATCTTAGGCCCAAGGCAATAGTATACTTCAGGTCAATAGTTTGATATGCTTTTTAAACCTTCTTTTAGTGTGACTAAGGTTACATTGACTAAAAACTTAATAAACTCTATTATTCACCTATATATTTCATAAAAGTACTTTGTAAAATGTAATTTAGCCCCAGAACTTAGTGAAACCTGATTTGTTTATAATTGCCTCTATTAAGACTAATTCAAATGACCTAATTTCACATCATTATTAATACAATTCCTTCTTATTCTATTCAATATTTAATATTATCAATAATGTAAAAAACTGTTACAACAATTCTGCTATTTATTTCTCACTAGCTGACAGTTCTAAATTAAATCATCTTTATTATGCCAAAGCCTAGCAATTGGTTGCTTGAATTCATTTTTATTATTCTTATTTTGATAATGTCTTAGCTATTTATAATCTCAAATACAAAGTGGAGATTGAGCCTTCTACTTTGAAAAAAAGTTTTTATATTACTGATAATGCAATTGATGCTGATGAAGTAGATGCAAATTCTATTAAGATTGTTTTATCCATCATTCAAAGTTCTCTTATATAGGCTTACTTTAGTGCATAGATTAGTTTTCTTATTATTCACTAATTCAAAATACACTAAAGCCTATTTCATTGTATTTATTTTTTAATTATTGTTTTTACTAGATGCTATAGCTGTATCCAAGTCTTTTCAGTTTATTTCATATTCTTCTATTAGCTTAATATTGATGGCTTGTTTTTTTTAGCAATTTTTATATATATTATATAATCTGTATACTTAGTTGTGTCAATTTATGGATAATTATATTGAAGACTCAAAAATAGTATTAGAAGTAGCATGCATTTTTAAGGATCTTGGCTTTATATTTAATATTAAGTTCTAGAACTTAAAAAAGCTAATGCTAAAGAAGAATTGTATTATAATTTCTGCTTAGAAAACTGTTCAAAGATATAAAGCTCAGATTATAGTGCCAAGCATCTGGAATTTAGAAATCAAATAATGATCAGCAGTTTATTTGCAAAAAAATTGAGAAATTAGTGATTATAGCAAGCCAAATTAAAGTTGGTTGCAACTCTTGGTAGTGTATATTGCAAAGAGCAAAAGTTAAGAAATAACATTATACAAATGGCTAAACTACTATCTTAAAAGATATGTAAAACTCCTAAAAAAAAGTAAGATTGCAACTTAAGAACTATACAAAGATAGCCTAATAATAATTTATATATCAATTAGAAAACTTCTTAAATGTGTATCTAATATTCTAAACTCACTAGTACAATATACTATACCTTATTAAACTCATAGTAATATTTATGTTCTCTTTATATAAGTATAAATATAGGTAGGTAATATATAAACAATTCAAGTTTTAACTACTTCACTTTTATCACTACTTTGTGCAGAGTTATAATTGGTGCATACTAGTAAGTGTTTTTATAGCAGTTTGTATTTTCAAAACTTCTATATAATACTATACTATTATATTAAAGAGTATCTATCAAGAGCTTCCTTTTTTCACTATATATAAAGACTCCAGGATAAAGTTCTATACACTGAGTATTACTGGATATTCATAAAGACTAGAGAATCTTCTTTAGATATATTCTCTATATACTTATATAACTATACTTATTATAAAATACTCCAGAAATCAATTGTGAGTTAATACTTAGTATTAATTTATGTGCAATTGAGACTTTAAGCATTTATAAGAGAAACTATTAGCAAATATATATTATTTGCTTTTATTATAGAGAAACTGAAGTATACTATATCTAAATAGTTTTCTTCAAACTTGAAAAACTATATTTTCAAAGCTTCTTACTCATGCTGATTATTGCTTACTCAGTAGTGCTTAGTACATACCAGCCCTATTAGTCAATATATTGTAGTCATAGTGTATCCAATGTAGTATATAAGTAGGATTAGGGGATGAAACATCTCCAGTTCTGGCAATAGCATTGCTTCTAAGTCTACACACTAGCATAACTGTAAGCTCCTCAGTGACAACCTTGCCCTCTGCCTCCACTCTCCTGCTCCATCCCTTGTCAATGGCCTGTCCTCCTGCCTGCTAGCTGCCTGTTACTATGCTTGCTCAATGCTCACTTCCTTAAGTGGTGGGCTTGAGTGGTCAATGCATCTGCTTGGCTTTTCATGATGAAGTGTCCCCTTATAACAGTGCTGCCTAGAGCATGTTATAATATCATGTGACTTATGCCCCATATTCTAGTTAGTATATTCATATTATATCTTGTTCCACCTTATTCTTAGTGCTAGCTATGCATTGCTTTGCAAAGTTATAAATAAGTTTATAGTCTGTGAGGTAGTTTAAGTATGTATCAAATTGATACTGTAGAAATATTTGCTTACTCTTAGTTCAATACTTAATTAACTAAGAGTATTCATAGCATAGTATCTGTATATATATATATATTATAACAATGGGTAGCCACATAGGTGGCTAGTATGATATAGATAAAGAGTCAAGAGGGTGTGATGAGATAAGACAATGATAGGGAACAATGGTAGCAATAAACAGATGTAGGGTTGATGGTATTTATTTAAGCTACTAAAAGTTTTAAAAACTTAAAATTATATATGCAGAGAGAAGAACTAATTAAGCAGTTGGCCTGCTTTGTAAGGCTTAAATATCCTATTAGTGTCTTTCAAATATCTAGTTCTAATAAAAACATAATGCAGCACCTGCATTGGTAATAAGATCTTGGTGTTTATTATTATTAAGTTAATCATTCAAATGCCAATTAGCATATGCACCTGGCTCAGTGGTAATGTTGGCACAGGGAATAGTGGGCACAAAGGCATAAAAGTAAATGCCATTCAGGATTAGATAGTCTTTGAGCCTTCTCATTTTAAGTATGGAAATTACCCTCAGCACAATTGTACTTTGATCTTTCCACTTGTGATGGATGATGTGCTTGGAATGGAGGGATTAGAAGCATTAGAGGATAGGAGAGATAGACTGTCAGAGAGAGCCATGATTTGATAAGAGGATAGAGACAATTGTTCAGGAAGAGAACAAATACAAGATTAAAGTAATACATGATATGACCATGAGGAATAAGATATGGATTAATGGTCTGGATCCAAATAGTTCAACAATCTCTCAAATAATAGTCAACCAGTAATGGCCCATAACCTGTTAGAATCTGAGCTATATTAATCTTGTGATAACCTAATAATAATATCAGTTACCTCAGTCTGGCATAAGAGACTTTATTAAACTATACCTAAGAATATTATGAGTTAGAGACAATTCTACGGTATAAGTGCATAAGTAACTCACCCTCAGCCTGGTAAAAGAGACTGAGGGTGCTATCTACTGGGGGTCCATCTATATATGTTCTACACAATGGTCATTGTGTATGTGATATCGTAGCTTTGACAATGCAGTATGTGATGGCCCTGCATAGGAGTGTCCGTGTGATAATGTGGTAACAAACGTTGCATTTCATTATATTCTACTTCACTTTCTTATCTTGAACTATATCCGCATCATCAACAGCAACGAATATCAATAGTTGCGCATGCGAATCAGATCACATGATCATCTAAACTCCAGACTTCCTCCCGTCCTTCCTGAGAGACGTCATGTTCTTTTCAGGATACTCCCTTTTTCGAAGGCTCGGCAGTATGCCGCCCAGCCATTCTCATATTCCTTTCTTTGCCCGTCCATTATCCGACTCTTCTTGGCGCCATTTATGGTTTCTGCCCTACCTTTGAGGCCCGGACCGGTTATACCCGGTTTGCGAATTCTCAAACTCGAGCAAACTCGGTGCTCACATGTGCATTCCGCAGAATAGTCTGGGAACCTGCTCTGTAATGAGGGCTGAAACAGTGGGCAAGCTTGTGGAGAGATCTATCAGGGTTGATTGTTAATTGAAATGATATGGGACTTGTGTCAAAAAAGAACGGCTAAGTTAGCTCGAAGGAGATGATTCTCTCCATCGTAGACCATCGTAGAATAACCGTCCCTAGGTCAACTTCTCACCAAATTCACTATATAATACATATCTTGCTTTCACAAGCTATGTCCCAACTTCAACTTTATGGAGCCCATCACATTCTACGACATTCCTTCGACAGTACCAGGAAAGTGTTGGTCTGTCAACTTATGGAAGACAAGGTATGCCCATCACTTTCACGATGACATGACTGAATTTAATAAAAAGTCACCTCAGGTATTCACTGGGCCTGAAACGCCTGCCTTACAAAACTGAATGGGTAGAATACCCTGATATCGCGCCAATGTCAAAAAAAATGGGCTTTCTTCCTACTGCGATGCACGGCAATAATCCATACTACTCTCTACCTGCCATCCACGACCCCAATACTTCTACGTCGCTCTCCGATTCCGCATTAATAGCTGAATATCTCGATAAAGCTTATCCAGATACACCTAGGCTTTTCCCCCCGGGATCCCATGCCCTTCAATACGCCTTTATTGACGCCTTTGCTGATAAGCTCCAATCTATTTGGGCATTTGCGCTTCCCGCATCCCATGCGATTTTGAATCTGCCCAGTCAGGAGTATTTCCGTCGTACCCGAGAAGCCCAGTTCGGTAAGCCCTTGGAAGCTGTCACTCCGACGGGTCAGGCAGCAGTTGAGGAGTGGACGAAGGTAAAGACGGCATTTGATGCTCTGTATGGCTGGCTAGAGAAAGGAAAGGGAAATGGCCCGTATTTCCTGGGGCAGGAACCAGCCTTTGTCGATATCGTCGTTGCATCACACCTTCTCTATTTCAAGAAGATATGGGGTGGCGACAGTCAGCAATGGAAGGATATCTCCACGTGGAACAATGGAAGATGGGAAAGGCTGATTAAGGATTTCGAGAAGTATGAGAACTTTCAGTAAATATTATTGTACTCATATAGGAAGCTTTTACCTGCATACCAACAAATACAGAATATTGATACTGACACGTAGTTTGAAGTGAATACTTTGCATTTTCAACCCCTTTGACAGGTCCCCTATATCCGTGGAGACGCTTCAAGTGGATTCACTATATGTCATACATGCGCTTTGATCTCAATAGGAGGTTTAGGGGGGACGTGATAAATTGAAGATCCTCAATCCATTAAACCTTCTTTTCCCCAGAAACATGCACTTGGACAGAGGTATAAATAGCATTTACCTTGCTACCCCCTATCTTGGCTTACCACTCATTACATAGATATCTTCCAGACAGACACCCCAACTACGCAGGAACATGGAGACCTTCTGACGCAACATCCAATCCTTCGACGAAGGTACCGTGCAAGGAGCAACATTTCGTCTAATAGGTATACTTGCCGGGGACTGGGTGGCCTGTGTCTCATCCTATACTTCATAGTACCGAATGGGAGGCCAATCGTGATGTCGCTCAGACTATTCAGATTGAGGTCAATGATCTTGAGAAACGCGTCAAGGTTACCGAGCACGAACTCAATGCGGCCAGTCGGCGAGCCCATGAGCGCAAAGAGAACTTAGAATTGGTAATGGATGCTATTACAAGTGCGTCATCCAATCATTTTCCTAATCCACAGTATATGGTGAGCCCCAGAACAGATTTGTTGAAACACTTCCAATCCTCCTGAATACAAGCTGTCGCCCACTTGTGTACTTGTGTAGGAAATGCACTAGAACTGTCTTAAATAGGTGCAATTAGTTATGCAGTCAGTCACACATCGATGGAAGAAATGGATCAATAGAAAGTCGATCTCCAAACCAACCTCACAAGCATGAAATGTTTTAAGCTCAATAGAATACTTTAGAGGGGAAATCTCGGTTTCCCATGCGCTATTGCCCTTGTAAAGCGTACAGCAGTACTAAACTTCGATTGAGCGCCTTTCTCTGGCTGTACTGAATGATGAAGGATGTAAATATTAAACTTGGCGAAAAACGTACCAGTAATAGGTCAGATGTGTTGCGTTTGACGCTTGATGATTTGTCTAGATAAGACAAAATGTAACTCGGTTCATGCGCGTCATGCGATTACGAACTGTTAGCGCTCGTGCACCCGCAATGACGACACCCTCAACCTCGATCGGACATTCCCTCCGTCATTGTACACACAATCACACTGCCACCATCATATTGTCATGATCACATCTCATACACACATTGTCACCACATCATCACACTAATCACACTAAGGGGACAAAGCTTTCTTTGTCCCCGCTCGTATTCATACCAGTACCACATAGCCTGCACCCTCAGTCAATTACACATTGAACTGCGGGTGAGTTCCGACTACAACAAGTATGATTATGCACTTATTACGTACCTTTAGCATACTCTGTATTAGGTACGACTCCATGAATTGTGTTAGAACTAGATACTCAGAATGATCAGTGACAGAACGTAAGTACAATCTGTGTGGTAGCGTGAGCATAAGTGGTCGAGTATGTACAGTATTGACTTACCCTCAGATCAATATGATTGACTGAGGGTATCCGTAGTGTAGCAACTGTATATATATGTTCTTTGAGACAATGGAGGGGCGAGGGAATGGGATAGGTGTGTGATGAAGAAAGATAAGTTTAGACAATGATGGGTTAGACAATGGCATTGGGTGAGCGGGCATAGGAGTCAATGGTGTGCTTTGATATCTAACACTCCTCCTCAACATGGACTCTGAGTTCGTGTACCGTGTCTCCTCCTCGCGTAAGGATTGTGGTGTTTTTACTGCATCTGGAGACCAAGAGGGCACACAGGCATAGAAAAAGGGGAGCAGAAAGAGCTTTTGTGAAGATGTTCGTGACATTGAATTTGGTGTTTACATAGCAAATACAGATTTCTTTTCCTTGGACACATTTGTGCAGGAAGTGGTACTGTACATTGATGTGTTTGATGCAAGCATGGAGCGTGAGATCTTCTGAGAGGTTTATTGCGGCATTGTTGTTGCATAAGATAGGCATTGGTTTAGCTGTGATGTCATGACCAATGCTTTTGAGTAGGGCATGTAGCCAAATGCACTCTTGAGCACTTTTGTAGGTGGCCATATATTCTGCTTTGCATGAGGACATGGCAATGGATTTCTGCTTGTGGGCCACCCATAATACTATGCCCCCAAGCCTAGGCTCTATGCATATCTTCTGATGCTTTGCTGTGTGTCAAGACAGTTTGCCCAGTTGGAGTCAGTGAATCCAGTGAAGTTGGTAAGTCCTTCAATGCTGCCAAGGATCAGTTTCATATCTTGAGTGCCTTTGAGTTAGCACATGAGCCTCATGACAACCCTCCAGTGATATTGTGTGAGTTGTTGCACAGCATAGAATTGTCAGGTCTTGCTAACCTGGAGCCTGCTCTGTTGAGCAGGAACTTACTACTTGGGTCTTGCCAAGAAGGGAAACTCACACAGAACAAGAGGTAAGCACCAGAGATTAGCACTGAAAGATTAAGCACAAAAGAAAAAGAAGCTAAGAAAGAGCACATAGGGGGGAGACTAAAAATGTTGGGAGAAGATCAGAGAAGAAGGGACAGAAATACATAGTATGGAGGAAGAGAAGAAACATAGAGTTAAGACAAACAGAAAGAGTTGAGACAGAGCAAGAGGAACTGGATGGGAAAGTGATGGAGACTGGATGAATGGAGAAAGAAAAGAGATGGAGTTAGAAGGAAGTAGAATAGAGTAAACAGAGTGAGAAATAGTGAGAAATAGGAGAGTTTATGGAAATGGAAAAGAGAAGAGGAAAACTGGAGTAAATTGAAAAGTTAGAGTTGAGTCAAGTCAAGAAAAGCTTGAGCAGAATAGAACAGAAACTTGAAAGAACCAAAGAGAGGAAGAGAAAGTTGAGAAAATGGAGTTAAGGTAAGACAGAGATAGAAAGAGTCAAAATAGAACAAAATGAGATGGATTTAGAAATAAAATAGGCTAAAGATAGAGAAGTGATGAGGATAAGGAGAAACTAAACAAAAAACTGAATAACTGTTGGCAATATCAAGACTACTGTACCAACTACTAAAGCCTTCCTAAAGTATTTACAGGAAGTCTTAGGTGTTGAAAATGATTATGCATCAGAGGTAATTAAGCAACAGCAAGATCAGGTGACAGGCAATCATGTGGAAGACAGTTCTTGCAGGATGATTGTATAGGCAGCATTTGAAGTGTCAAAAATAACCTTGCAGCAGTTTAGAGGCTCTATAGTTCATGTGGAATTGCAGATGTGTTGTAATCTATTTAAGGGAGCTCAATGATTCTAACAATTAGATCAGTGATATTGAAAATTAAAAGAGGAAAAAATGAGAGTCAGTGTGGCCCTACTTAAGGGAGTGTGGTAGTGTCATGACAAGGATATATCTAAGCAGATAGAAATAGCAAGGTATAGCAGGCAGCTAATAAGAAATTAAAATGGAATTTTATTGAGAATGATGATTTTTTCAAGGAGTAGCAATGATCTGTTAGCCTGCTATAGCTTGAAGCCCAGTTTCATGAAGAAGGGTATAGGAACTGCATTAAATTAAACAAATTAGCTTCTAATCCTCTAGATTAGAGTATAACAATGATAGCACTTAAATACTTTATTTTATTGTATTATAATTCCTATTTCTTGTATGCAACTATGTAACTGCTTAACTAATTATTAAGCCATCTTATTTCTTGTCTTAACTGCATAAATAAAGAAATTCAATTGTTGAATATATTGAATTTTGCACATTAAAGTATAGTAAGCTTATAATGTCTAAATTACTTACTCTCAGCACTTAGCACTTGCTTTTTACTTACAACCAAACTTCTTAATCAAATTTCTTGAGTTTTAGACTTCATATACAGCTATGCATAACAGGCTTTTGATACATTAACAAGAAAATATATAAATATGATGATGTTGGGTAACTTGCTTAATAAACTAAAAAATGCTCTTGAAGTGTCAAAAAATATATAGCAACTACTTTTAATAGCTGCACTTTAATTTTCTGCTCAAATAAAGCAATAAAATAACCAAGTACTTGCACTTAGAACAATTTAGAATGCTGAAAGAACTCTTTATAGCAAGAATGAAAAAATAGTCTACTAAGCTATTGCAAATTGCAATAGAGTTGTTACTATGCATCTAAGCTTCTTTGACATAGCTATATATATTGGCAAATGTTGTGCTATCTAAGCAGCATTATAAAAATACAATACAGTTTACTAAACTAATTTTAGATATAAAACTAGTGCAATGTATGTTATTTATAGCTGTGCAATCTATATAAGAAGAAAAGAAGCTAAACTAAGCTTTTGTTAATATTATCCAATACAAAATTAAATATACAGAGCTATATTTTCTTTTAGAAGAGATTAAGGAGACTGAAAAAGATAGTATGAATAAATGGCAAATATCTAAAAGAAAAGAAGTGAATTATGCAGCACTAAGAGAATTAGCACAAAAAGACAGGAAAAATAGCATTCATAAAGAAGTATTATTTAATAAGAATAAAAAATTAAAAGCAAAATAAATGCTGAAAGTTTAGCTGCAAATTATACTAAATAAGTATTTAGTATTAAAAGCAATAACTTATTAGCATTTGCTAATTTATATATTCAAGCACTTGGAGATAATAGCTTGATAAGGCTAAAAAATTTTAGATACAGAGTTTATAAAGTATGTAGAAATCTACTCATGAATTTTTAAGCTAAAAATTTAGCAGTACATAATATACAAGCAAGGATTTGCCAAATCTACAAAGGCTTCAGTTAGCATAGCTTTATATAAGTAAATTTTAGATCAAAAGGCTTTTGCTATTAGCTAAGCCATTAACTAATTAAATATAGATAAACAATCAAATAAATTATAGAAAAACTTTGCAAAAAAGCAGGCAATAGCTTATTAATAATATATACTATCAAAACTAGTACTACCACCATTGTTGGTAATAAAAATAATAACATCAATGCAGCTGTCTAAGCAGATAGATTAGATAAAAGAGAAACATGAGTTTTTAATAATTAAGTTAGGAATAATAACTCCAATGCCTTTAAAAGAGGAAGTAGTAAAGAGTGGCAGAGCTTTGAAAGAAGTACTAATGGCTGTGTTATAAATTAACAGAATTAGTTATCAAAAGATATAAAATGTAGATATAGCTATAAAAAAAGAGTTATTGATTTATAACTAAAGAGTAGTATTTAAAGAAGCACATAAAGTTACTCCTATAGATTAAATAAAATGCCAATATACATTTCAGATTAAAAAATAGTGGCAGCAACTATAAAGAAAAAGTTTAATATAAGAATTAAAGCTATAGTTTTTAAAAGAAGTATAATAAGTGCTTAATTAGAACTTAAGCAGTTGCTACAAAAAATATAGTAATAATAGATTGCTAACTAGCAAAAATATAATAAAAGTATATATAGAGCATAGTCATCTAGTAGTAATAAATGGCTAAAAGAGAATACTAAAAATAAATGAAGCAGCTAAAGATCATCGATTTAATATGTATAACTGCCTCAACTGATTGATTTATAATGTACTGAGCATGAGATTCTAATTTTCAGAAAAAGTAAAAGCTTATAAGAGCATAAAAAGCATATATAAACTTACATTAGTAAATATTAGTTTTTTCAGTTAAAAGATTAAATAATAGATATATACTATTATTTAGTAGCATGCAGTTATAAAAGTCTAAAAATAGAC
>QLON01002218.1:0-26683 GCA_003313675.1 Termitomyces heimii | reverse complement strand
AGGGAGCCCCTGAGGGAGTCAATTTGAGAGTCACCAGTGACTCAATGGCAACACAATTAGAGAGACAAACAATCAACCTTGATAATTTAAACCAGAGCTGAACTCGCTGAACTGAACTCAGTACTTGTTATGTAACTTGGGGAGACAAATCCATAACATTTTACCTTTAGAAAATGAAATGTATTTCTTTCTCACATATTGCCATTAGATATATATTATAACTTTCTTGTTGTATTTCACTAAGAAAAAGAATAAAAGTATCCAAGGGAAAAATTCAAAGAAAGAGATTAAATTCTTCTAAGCCAAGTTCTATGAGAAGTATAATTTCTATATCTTTGGGCAACATAGTAACAGCAATTATAAACATTTCTAGTGTGTTTACACTGGCAAAAAGATGGTAAAAAGATGTTATTTTATAATAAAAAACAGTCAAGAAATAGGTGAAGTTTTTTTTAGCTTTTACACTCAGAAAATGCTTATGTATTTCTCAAGGAAACATGTCATGGAAGTTGCATAACATCTTTCTTTTTTAATTTTTCCAAAGGAAACAGCTTCCACTGCCAGCAGTGTTGACACCTTTGCTAAATTTGTCACGTTATCGTACTTATAATACTGGCATCTTCTCGTCAACTCCCTGATCTTAATTGCTCTTTCGGGAGTTGCGTTCTTGCCTTGCCATCAGGCCCCATGTCCGTATCAAACCTTTTATAGAGATAGCACATCGCCTCGACCACTTTTATTGTTAGTATTGGATTGCACTGGTCGACGATTGATAGATTCTGTCTGGCGCAATGGTTTCTGCAAACGACATCGGTGCAATTGGCGTTCTCTGTACCTTCGTCGCTGTAATTGTCTTGGGCCATATCCTCTATACGAAAAGGCGTGGTCCTCTCCTATCTGGCACAAAAGGGTACCCCTTGATTGGAAACATACTGGATATGCCTTCCAAATAGGAATGACTAACGTTCGGAGAATGGGGCGAACGATACGGTGAGCCTTGGTTGATACAAGCTGTTGATAGTTCTATGAGTAGGTCTGTGGCAGGAAAGATATACTCAATCACAGTCTCTCGTCGGACAATAGGTTGTTTCGTAGAAGCCGCGAAATGATACGCGATAATCACGTCTTGTGACCCGTCAATAGCACAGAACGGCTGAGGTCGTGATACTCGCTTTCAGTCAGCCTAAAGCGTTTGTTGGGTCATTGCGGATTCCGAAATGGTGGCTAACGTTCGCACATGGGCACATGGTGATGTACAATCAACACCTGAGGAATTTCATTCCATTTCCTGCCAATGTCTACAATTGTCCTTCACATGGATACACTGATACTAAGCGTTCAATGATTCAACTACGGCGATGGTTGAAGATGCAACGTAATCTAGACGAAGCAAACGCGGATAATATGAAACGCCTCGACAACGCCATCCAAGACTTTGCCGCTTCCTTGGTGGTGTCCTGTCATCACTTCCTACGAGCTACGACCCGTGCCGAAGGCATGCATCTTGTGGCTCGTCATTACTTACTATGCCTCCCCGGATGTTCGGAGTCTCCTTCGAGTCTGATGTCACAGGTTGTCACTCCATAGTAAGGCAGATCTAGTTCGAACGCGGCTAGACTCGGATGTGTGTTACAGTCAACAAAAGTCTCGGCGAGCGTGACAGTTATTTTCACCATTCACGATGACGGGAGACGAGAACTGAACGATATTTGGGGTAATGGTAATCTGGAATTACCTCAGGTAACCCGGAATTACCTTAGGTAGCATATAGTACCTCCAACGTTAAGTTACTTAGACTAAATGTGGGCTGGTTGTGGCAGAAATCATTTTTGTCCGACTCAAAGGGTCCTCCGAACATCTGGGGAGATCAAAGTCCACAATTAAGTATATATTGTCTTTAATTGAAGCGCGCGAGTCTGATGCTTATCAAGTTTGGTTTTCTTGGCATTTAGCTTTGACATCGCATTCCTTGCAATGAACTACGTATTCTTTGGTGTTATTGTGCTTATTGTGCTCAGACACTATGTATCGTTCCCCATGCACCAGCTGAACGAAGAACGGCGAACTTCGTAGCTCAAAACACCCTCCTGTGTGTGCCTTGACCTTTTCAGGGATTGAAATATCTCATCAATCAAACCACAAGGGGTCTTCTGGTCCACGTGATCATAAACTAAGGGTCGTGTATATAGCCTTATTCGTTTTTACGTCATCAAGCCCATCCCAAATGGCCACATTAACTCCGCAATGAGAGCTCTACATTACAACACTACACTGTACGAATACCAAGACTACGTTCATCACTACACACCATCGGATAGAGTACTAGAATTACTTTACCCCCGCCTCTTAGCCCTGCATTGTGGCTTGCCAGCGGCATTAACGGAGTTCATTCATTCATTCATTCGCGCCGGAAATTCCGACCTGATAGTCGTAATGCTATGAAGAGAAGTTTAAAATTTAAAGACTGACGTATCTTCCGTCTATAGTCAGTCACTGTATCGTGATGGCGATGTAAAGGTTGAACAAATTTACGCGGTATGCGTGACGTTTCAGGGTCAATTTCGAGACTGATAGGCCACAAGCAAGTGCGTGTACAGTAAGTACTATGTATTCATCGTTGAAAACGGTGATATGTAATGACTCGACTCCAAATGAAAGTAACGTTGTTGAAGTGTCTAATCACAAAAAACAGGATGTCGATCTCCATATGAGAGTGATTTGCCCCTCGCGCTAACGTTACACGTTACTACCATATTCAGGATGATTTTTCCAGAAGCGGCAATCGATAACACCTGGACTGGCATATAAGATTTTTCGAAGCGAAGATTAACAACGCCTGTCTCAGTATACCGTTCCAGCTTCTGCTTTAATGATGGTCTCCGTCCACGACATCAACCCTATCGACGTCACCTGCGCATTTGTTGGTTTACTCATTCTGAGCAGACTGGTATGTCGCAGACAGAAGAAGCCGCTCCCCCCCGGGCCAAAGGGATATCCATTGATTGGTAATGTCCTGGATATGCCTTCCAAACAAGAATGGCTCATATTTAGAAAATGGGGTCAACAATACGGTGAGCCTGGTGACTTTAGAATAAATGCCGTCCTTGAAAATGTTTAGGCAAGATGTGTTCGATAACGGTCTTCGGCCAGCCTATCATCATCTTAAATTCAGCTGAATATGCCAAGGAATTGCTTGAGAAGAAGAGCTCAAACTATTCAGATCGCCCTGTGATGCAATTTGGTGGTAATCTTGTCGGTTGGAAGAATACTCTTGTTCTTTTGCCCTATGGCGACCGTTTCCGCCGCTATCGTCGTTTGGCCCACGGCATTCTTGGAAGTCACGCTAGTATAAAAAAATTCTCCTATATCGAGGAGATTGAGACGCAAAAGTTTCTCCGTCGCGTCTTGGAGAACCCTACTGACCTCGCCAAACATGTTCGACAGTGAGTTACATCGCGAATGTTACTGTGATTCTGAAATCTCTTCCAGTACTGCAGGAGCTATTATAATGCGTATAACGCATGGATATGAGGCTCAAGAGCACAATGATCCCTTTGTGCAGCTTGCAGACAAGGCCATGGAACAATTTTCTCTTGCTATGGCACCTGGAAGCCATTTGGTTGATGTTCTGCCTTTCCGTAATTTGATTCCGTTTAACAGCGCAGGACACAATTTTGAATATGTACTTTGTTTTTGCAGTGCGTTATGTACCGACTTGGTTTCCCGGGGCCGGCTTCAAGAGGAAAGCGAAGGAATGGGCTGCTACCCTGGTTGAATTAGTCGACCGGCCCTACAACTTTGTGAAACGCGAATTGGTAGAGTACAGACGAGGTTCCTTAGGTTGCTTGCCTAACTTTTCACAGGCTGCGGGACGAGCGCCAGTATCTTTTACATCGAGCCTTCTGGACGGTCAAAACACGAATGCTGAGGACGAATTTGACATCAAGTGGAGTGCAGCCAGCCTATATGCAGGTATGCTCACGCCACCGTCAGAAAGCACACTCATCATACTGATGTTCAACTTCCATCAAGGTGGCGCTGATACCGTAGGTGCTATCTGTCGACAAAAATATCGCAGTATTTACGTCCTGCCTAGACGGTGTCCTCGATATACTCGTTTTTCCTTGCCATGACTCTGAACCCTGAAGTCATGAAGAAAGCCCAAGCGGAGATTGACTCGGTTATCGGCAATGATCGTCTTCCTACATTAGAGGATCGTCAACATCTCCCATACTTGGATGCCCTCACGAAAGAGGTTTTGCGTTGGAACGTTGTCGCTCCGATTGGTCAGCATCTGCTTTACCTATCAATCAATCAATCTTCTGATAAGTAAGTCTGCGTTGCCGAGTCTAGGCATGTTGCATCGCTCGATCAAGGATGACGTGCATGATGGTTACTTGATCCCAGGAGGTTCTCTGGTGATTGCCAATATTCGGTCGGTTTCAGCTATAGCAATGGATGTCCTGAGTTGATGTTCATCGTGACTCGTCCAGGGGGATCTTACATGACCCTGAAATCTATGCCAATCCGCATCAATTTAACCCAGCTAGATTTATTTCTAGCGATTCCAAGCCAGTTGAACCAGATCCTCGGAACGCTTGCTTTGGTTTTGGAAGACGGTAAGGTGCCACTCAACCCCCATCAGCACCACCTGTCTCATTCTGCCTTTCAGCATCTGTCCAGGTACCCCACTGAATCTTATGGTAAAGTATTTTCGCTCATATGATGACTACAGGCTTGTATCTTGCGGATGCCTCAGTGTTCATCTCATGTGCGATGTCTCTTGCCGTTTTTGACATATCACCATTTATTGACAATGGTATCATCGTTGAACCCGTCTACGAGACTACGGAAGGAGGAATCAGGTATCATGGATTTCTACATCCTCGAGTGAATCTTAGTAATATGGATTGACAGCCATCCGAAACCTTTCAAGTGTATGATTAAACCCCGTTCAGAGAAGGCTATGCTTCTTGTTCGAGACGTCGGTCTTTGACATGTGGATCCTATGAACTCTCCAGGACCTCATCGCATGTGTGGAATACCGCCTGATTTAAACAATTCACTCTAGTATTTTATACTCAGCTTGGAAAACAACAGTCGCATTTATTAGGAAACTAAAAACCACGAGCCAAGGAATACATGTAGTTATTTAGACAAGATTGAAATACACAACTGCGCATTCACAGCACAAAGCGTCAAGATTATGACACCAATTCATAACTTAGATTTTCTCACATTTTCCAAACATTCTCCTTGCCCGAGGTTTTATATTATCATTAATTATATATAGTATGTGTCAACGACTGAGCATCTCTTCAAGCTGGACAATCAACAAAGTCTACATTAGCTGCATCATGGTTCCTGTTATCTATGTAAAGTGAAGTACACCTCTAGAGGCAAATAATGGAGGATTACACTGAGGTCATGAAACGTAGAGTCAAGTCGGTGTTGAGCAAGCATCATCGGATAAACTTATGCACGACTTCAGTGCCACGGAGTCTCAGGACCCTACTTGTGTGATTTGTATTTGATACAAGAAAAATACACCTTGAACCCAGTTGACAACGGTAAGCAATAGCGCAGAATTTTGATTGTAGCGAACTCAGCAAGCAATTTTTGCGCAATATTCTTCACCGCACGCAGAATATCTCAGGCAATATTATCTAAATTTTTCGGATTTTTTACATGATCCCAATTTCTCGCAGGCGACCACTGTTTTGTTGTGACCTTTAGGCAGATCCGACAACAAAACCAAGGTTGCCTCGATGCAATTCTGGAATTCGGCTATCAAATGCCGGTGCATGATGAGTCCTTCCCAAACCTTAAAAGATGACCATCGTTCGCTCGTTCGTTATGTCTTTAGTATTGATACATAATCTGTGATCGATCGTTGCATATCTTCACAACTACTTCATAGAAACACATTATTACCTCAGCTTGTTAATCCACTTTCATCATGACTGAGAAATTTTACAAGTATGCCTGGATGCCTGCATCTTCTTTGAACGTGACTGTGACTATTCTAAACTGTAGGACGCCAGAGTTTGAGACAATCCAATTGCACGGTGGTCAAGAGCCCGATTCTGCAACGAATGCCCGAGCGGTGCCTGTATATGCCTCCACCAGTTTCGTTTTTAATAATTCTGCTGTATGTAATTCTATCCCTACTCTATGTCCCACTGTTAAAGCTAGGACCCGGTTGTATAGCATGGGGCTGAAGTCTTCGCCTTAAAGTAAGTAAGACTGATACTTCTTGTCCTCACAAGAACGTAACCGTACACAAGTGATCCGGCCTACTGTTACTCAAGACTTGCAAACCCCACTGTCGTAAGTGGCCTTTCAAGTAACTCTCAAATGCTGATGGATGTTTAGGATGTATTTGAAAAACGTATCGCACAGTTAGAAGGAGGTGTAGCAGCCGTTGCAACTTCTTCTGGTCAAGCCGCTCAATTCTTAGCCATTGGAGCAATCGCACACGCTGGGGACAACATTGTCACCTCGTAACAATCTTGGTTATCCAAAGGAATTTGTAATACTGAAACCTTGTCGCAGGACTCACTTGTATGGAGGAGTATGTCTTACATGCCACAAGCTCCGTTCTCACGGCTGATTTATTTTTGAATACAGACCTTCAATCAACTGAAAGGTCTTCCATATTCCTCCTAATGCCTGAGAGACTGATTCGGTTCTAGTCACTTTCAAGAATTTCGGCATTAGCTGCCATTTCGTCGAAGGTCCAAATCCTGAAACCTTTGCCGCTGCCATTGATGATGAAACCAAGGCTATCTTCATTGAGGCCGTTGCTAATCCCGATTATCTGTTGTTCGATATCCCGGCTCTTGCCAAGGTACGAGTGATGCCTAAATTAGAGTGAACTTTGTTCATGCAAGTTATTTAAGATTGCCCATGATCACAAGATACCTTTAATTGTTGATAACACGTTTGGCATGGGTGGTATGTCTTGAATATCCTAAGAGGACGTCTCTTCTCCACTTTTGACACAGGTTTCCTTGTTCGACCATTTGACCTTGGGGCAGATATCATAGGTACAGTTTCTGTGCTCTTGTATGGCTGGCAACCTTTTCAAAAGTGTCCTAGTTCACAGCGCCACCAAGTGGATTGGCGGACATGGAACTACGATCGGCGGAGTCATTGTCGATTCAGGTTGGAATTTTCGTCATGCGCATCGCAGCTAACCAAAAGTTGCAAACACAGGAAAGTTTGATTGGCGAGCGTCAGGAAAGTTCCCTGCTTTCACAGAACACCTCGAGGGTTACCATGATACGATTCTTTCTGACAAGTTCGGACCCGTCGCATATGCCATTAAGATTCGCGCACAGCTGCTTCGAGACATTGGACCTTGCCTTAACCCTTTTGGTGCATTTCTTTTGCTTCAAGGTCTGGAAACTCTCAGTCTGCGTGGGGAAAGGCATAGTACCAATGGCCTTGCTCTGGCGAAGTAAACCACTTTTTTCAATTCAAATAGTCTCACGTTTGAGTGATCCTTTAACCAGATTTTTGGAAAAGCATTCTCATGTCGCGTGGGTGTCGTACCCTGGCCTGGAGTCTCATCCTTCGCATGAGATGGCAAAGAAGCAGATGCGTCCCGGTTATTTTGGCGGAATGCTCAGCTTTGGTATCAAGGGTGATATCCAAATAGCTAGCAAGTTCGTCGATAATCTGAAACTGATCAGTAATCTCCCGAATGTTGGTAAGCATCCTTCGATCCTTTGTTGACTTCTTGTTTCTATATTGCTCATCATTGTGTCCAGGTGACGCAAAAACTCTTGTGATTCATCCTGCCAGCACTACCCACTCTCAGTTAACGACAGAGGAACAGTTGAAGTCAGGCGTCACCCCTGACTTAATTCGTGTATGTGTCCCAAAATCTGTCACCCTATCCTTGCATCTTTATGATTTCTCTCAGATTTCGACAGGGATTGAAGCCATCAATGACATTATTGCTGATTTCGAAGGCGCTTTCAAAATTGCCTTCAGCGCATGATCAGTTTTGTAATAAATGACAGTTGTTCTATTTACTGCTATAAGTGCCAAAAATTCTATCAATGGGCTAAACGTTTGCGATTGGCGGAAGAACTTTTTACAAGTAGCTAGTCTGGACTTGAGCCCTCCACGTTGGAACAATTCCTACTTTTTCCGACCAGTATCAAATGTGGGGCTGAATCAAGCTTCGTCAGGGGCGCAACTTCAGCTACAAATTATTACTATCAAGCAGTCTCCCTGATGGCGCGCATAAATCCCAATGGGAAACGAGCATGATCATCGATTGAAGTACTGGAAAGGAGACGTATGGTGATACATCTGTAGTGTCAATACATACTATGTTGTAGAGTCATTGCACAACCTTGGGATCCTGGTACTAATGGCCCGTCTGTTGCTGAAGACGAGCCAATTGCATCGTGCCTTGATCTCATGCTATCAAATTTAATATGAATGGCAGGATAAGTATCTTTGCCAGAGCGTCTGGACGCGTTCCAGCCACGGCCAATAGTGTTATTTAAATGTGATATTTCTGGGGTCCGTATTATCAGCTTTTCAATCGTTCAAAGTCATAATTCCTGCAAATTCGAGCTCGAGTTTGAGTGCCTTTCTTCTTTTAGACGCCACGGTCCAGTTCCGTCTCTTTATTGGCTAAACAAGGTGTCAATGGCCTGCCAAGTTGTAGTACCTAAGCGCTTGAAGCCATCCAATGTGTGTGGATTGCCTGTGTCGCTGGATGGGATCTGCATCGCAGGCATAGGTGGGACGAGCAGGGTCGCTATCCCTCGCATTGCTAGGGAAAAAAGTCAGTAGCATGACGAGCTTTATGAGTGTCGCTGTTAAGATTCATAGTTTAGGAAAAGAAATGAGCGAGAGTATCTGCGGGAAGCGAATACACTGTACTAAATTGGCCGTTACTTAAGTTTATTGCAACTGTCCCTACATTGAAAAGTCACCAGATAAGTAGTGAACCGTCTATTTTAAGGATTCTATTGATGAAAGATCGTAAAATCAATTAATTCCTCTTTACATGTGGCCGATCTATCACGTCAGTCAGAAGTTGTTCACCGACTGCACATATACCAGTAGACCACAACAACAATAACGATGTGATACAAAAGAACGTGATTGATTGGCCAATTTCCAACCAGGATCCTGTAAGATATGAGTGAGATGATAACAAGAGACTGCTCTACGTACCAGTGTCGCGAACGTTGAAGAAAAAAGTGATTGTCATTCCTGTCATGAAGATGAGCAAAATTTTTATATCTTAAACAGTTTTCATATTTACCATCGGTAAGAGTAAGAGCAACAAGCAAGAGGGAGAAAGGTGGGAAGTGTAGGAAGTCATTTAATAGTGCGGAAGCTACAGCCAGTATGATGTATGGAGCGACGATTTTGAAGATCTAGGACGATGCATATGAGCAACAACAGTACTATGGACACCTGCAAATCAGATACGAACAAGTAGGGCTGCCATAAAGAAAGGACTGAATATGGGTATCAAACGGTAGACAGGTTCCAGATAGAAGGAACTATCAATTACTCAGAGTCAGTCAATGGCCTTTCACTTTGTATCGCATTGCCCTACGATATGGATGCCACACTGTGAATGGTATAATTCAGGTTTGGACTTAAAATCAATAGTTTGGCCTGCTCACTTTCCAGTACCAAAGAAGCCGACCTGGACGAGGAAAAGGAAGAATAATGCGATTCGTAGATCATCAGGTTGGAACAGATAGACTTTTGTTGTTTCACGTCGAGTAACTGTCGTGGGTAGTCTACCATTTCGGACGACCGATTCTACAACCACCCAAGTCGCGAGGACGAGAGAGTAGCTGACATAAAAAAGACCCTCTATACTGATGGAAAGGATGACAAAACATGGTCCAAACCCGAGAAAGTAGACCAGAAATTTGGAAAAGGCGGTGTGACAAGAACCTCGCGAGGCAAACGCGAGCACTGAGGATGCGACTTGTGTATGGATTCCAATGAGTGTCGTCCATTGATGGTCAAGATAGACTAGATACCTAGTATAGTCCAGCCCAGCACTTGATTTAGCAATGGCAATCCTTGCTTAGCTTGAAGGCTTCGTACAGAGCCTACAGTAACGATCATTATGGCAACGATCAAAACTGCCTGGAGGCTAGTTGAAGATACGTCCAACATGAGAGACAAATACATACTTGCAAAATGAACAGAGTGGCCAATGTCCGACGGCTCTTCTTTCCTTTGACGCGTTCCACTTCATTTAAAACCCATAGTCCCGCATACGCACCACACACGAGGATCAAACACCCTCCAAGAATACTACAGCCAGAGTAAGCTATGTCCCGTATGGCTTATCACGTCCCTTACATGGTCGGCAGGCTCTCTTGCTTCTCCACAGGAAGAACTGGGAAGACGGCAGCGGATAGACAAACAAGTCCCCATGCTGCAGCTAGAAGAAAGTTTTTTTTTAAAGTCTCACCCGACCATGTAACAGGCCATACGACGCCAATGAAAACGAAACCGATACTCCAAATGAAGCGATGAGTATAACCAACCTATACACGTAATGAATTCAGCTTGCAAATACATAATCTGCGACGGCTCACCACCATAGCCTGCACGACTATGAATGTCATTCCAGCACCAAATAGGAACTTCCAGCGACTGGAACAAGGAGGCACGTGCAAGCCCGCCATCGCTTGCTGCAAGAATTGGTGCCAAAAGTAGCAGGGGAAGGCGATATATACGTAGAACGTGAATGGCGCACCCTGCAGCGTAAACAAAGTCCAGAACCCTAACGATATGACCGCCATCACTGCATGCACAAAAACCGTGCCTGATGCTTCCCGGCCCTTGACGAAGTCTAACGGTCGGAAGATGTACAAAGTAGTGTACGCAATCCAACCAATGTACGCAAGGATGACGATACCACGAATCAAGAACCTATCGTATGTCTGCAGATAGTGAAGTCCACCTAGACTGGTTTGGATCAGCTCGACGGATAGCGAACGAGCTGCGCGCCAATCTTTGGCCCGAACAAAACCTTCAATATTGGCAAGGATTGCAAGCCTCCGCGGGTCATCGGTCGCATCTGACCCTTCCAAGGCGACGAAGGGTTTGTAAAAGAGTGTTTGTGCTTTCTTGAGTTCTAAACGGTTTATTATGCAAGGCGTGGATTATTTCGACAAAAGAGACCGACCGACCATGTTTGGTTGTATACTGCTCTAGTATGACCTTCAACAAATGAGCACTTGCCCGTATAGTGTAGCTATCGAACTGACCTTGGCATTGACGAAGGCCATTTGTGCAAGTGACTCATCTCCCAACCCTGGAGCGAGATATCCAGGCCGAGTAGGGTCAACGTCGGGCAAGACACCAACTGAGTTCACTGGCCAATCGATTCCAATCAAGGATGCCATAAGGGCAGCTAAGTCTGCCTGCTCGACATCACGCCGGAACAGATGCCCTAGTCCCCACGGTTTAGAATAAGAATCGTGGGAAGAGGGAACCGAGTCCGCCAAAGGTCCACGAATACCTCTTCCCCAGGCAATTAGGGGTGTTCGTGTGTTGTCAGGGTCTGTATGAATGTTAATGAATTTGAAACGCTACTGACTTTTGTCACATACCTCCATCACCATGATTTCCAATGACCGACATACCATGATCAGCAGTAAAGATAAAGCTTGTATCTTCATCGTTGTAGAACTCATTGAATAGAGTTTCAATCTGGCGTACGATACTATCAACCACTTGAATATTGTTCATGTATTCCTGCGAGATTTAAAGCATCAAATAGAATAAAAGTTGAAATAATTGTACGTACTCTTGAATGTGGCCGGTATGAATGACCCGTAGTATCGAGACCAAGAAGATGTAGAAAAAATACGACTTTGTCAGACCGAAGATGTGCATTCAATGTTCCATCACTCGTCGCGTTCTGGAAAAGCTCCTTGAGCCGGTCAAGAACCCATGTATCCAGAAACGTAGCATCTTTTCATTATAGCTCATCAAAAGGGCGAACAAAGGACCATATCCTTGGGTGCTTGCCTTTGGTAAAGTCCTCATCTTCTTCGTTGTAGCACCATGTTTCCACTTTCCCGGGGGCTGCACCGCGTGAGAACATCGGTAGGATGTCAGGGGAGCCAAACGAGAATGTGTGGCTTGATCGGTTAAATACAGAATCAAAATCTACCTTCTTCATAGTTAGCATGAATCATGTCCAAGGGTGTCACTTAAGCTCACTGGATTGGATTTCCACCCCTACAAGTCATCAGAAAATTGATTATGTACAAGAAGTTGAGAAATGCGCTTGCCTTTGTCACTGCAGAAACATCTTCATACATCCCACCTGTAATCCAGAATGTCAATGTATCTTAGCTCGACTAAAGCGTGAGTCAATACCAATGATTGCAACATGTCCAGGGCGACTTTCTGTTGGTACTCGTGTATGAGAGATGCCAAAGGCACCACGGCTTTCTGCAATGGACCTGAGATACGGCGCCACGATTTTCGGCGCATCTGGAATGGCAGGGAACGCGTCCTCGGTGAACAGAAGATCAGCTCTGAGCCCGTCACCTGTTGGAAAGAGATAAACCAGGAAGATGAAATCATGTAAAGATCACAATACAGACCAACAATAAGTACAAGCCTCTTCGATTCTGCATGACCAACGCTATGACTTTGCATGCCATGAACGACCGGGCTCGTGAAATAACAATCGAATACAGTTCCGATGTAGACAAAGTGGAACACAAGCCCCAATATTAGAAGTTTTGGTACATAGTAATGCGTTTTGAATGTCGTCTCGGGTGGGCGTGTCTGAATAGCATGGTTCATTACGGTAATACAGGAGCCGCGCTAAGCCTTATAGACTACTTCATTGATCAGCAGGTTTCCGGAAATCTTCAACGTACATATACATTCAATACGAGAGGACCAAGCTTGGAGCCTTGAGGGGACTGCAATAGATCCCGTCCCGACTCCCACCTGACACTTTCCTTACTAAGTAATCATCACTGCAAACCTGATCTGTTCCTAACCTTGACCCTAGACTTCTACATTAGTCACTTTCGTCAAAATGTTACACTGGTACTCTCATATATATGCAACCATTTCCAGATGGAGGTATGTCAAGATGTTTCCACATCCCTAGGCGGATAACTTCACGGATCAAGGATGTAGATAGTCTCAACATTTCTAAAATATCTCACCCTCGTCTTCACCTGACTTGGACGTGACAACATTTACGGAATTCCGGATGACTGTTCTGGGTCTCAGTTTATCTCTTCCTGGTCCTTCTTCACACACCCCACAATGGCTAAGAACTGGGAAAACCTTGCTGCCTCTAAGAAATCTCGTCAACAAGCATCTATCCCGAAAGAATGGATTCTCACCAACCTTCCGTCATCGAATGAACTTAATGTCCTCACTTTCCCAGAAACTTGCGGGCTTCTGACGCCAAAAGAGGTCGAAATTACAAATACTCATGTCGACGTACTCTTGAAGAAGCTCGCAAGTGCAGAATGGTCGTCTGTCGTGGTCACGACAGCCTTTGCTAAACGAGCAATTATCGCTCACCAACTAGTACGTATCACCCTTCTCTATCATAAACCAGACCTGATCATGATGTCTTCTATCCTTTCTTGACCTTACTCACTTTCTTTGCACCTCAAGACGAATTGTCTGACGGAAATATTCATTGAAAGAGCGCTTGTACGTGCTGCAGAACTTGATGCCCATTTGCAAGCCACTGGTGAAGTTATTGGTCCCTTGCATGGTGATTATTCATGAAATTTTCAGAAGCAACGCTGCTCACTTTGGAACAGGACTCCCAATATCTTTGAAGGATCAAGTGAACATCAAGGGAATCGAGTCAACCATGGGTATGATATAACTCTAACTGATAGCCCAGATTTGCTGATATGCGCGACGTGATTCCGGCACACAGGCTACGCTTCATGGGTCGGTCAGTACGCTGAGCGTAATGCGGTCTTGGTAGATGCTCTCGAAGCACTTGGAGTTGTGCTGTACGTCAAAACGAACATTCCACAAACACTGATGGTGAGTACTAGGAGTCTTTGAAAGTTTGGCCTAGTCATCGATACGTGCATCAAGTGGCCAGAGACGTTCAACCTTGTATTCGGACGTACTGTTAACCCAAGTAATCGTTCTCTTACGTGCGGTGGTTCTTCTGGAGGCGAGGGTGCACTCGTCGGTAAGCGGGATATTCAGGTTCTTCCTTGTATGCGCTAAGTTCGCACTCCCTCCTAGCGCTCAAGGGCTCGCCAATCGGTAATCCATCTCTATTCTGTTGCTAACACAATTTTCACTGACGTGATCACCGAAGGCGTCGGCTCAGACATTGGAGGGTTCGTCCACTATGAAGTATCTCCGTGATCTGAAAAAAACCTTCTGAGACAGATCTATTCGCATTCCCTCAAACTTTTGTGGCACATACGGTTTCCGGCCATCTACTGGCCGAGTGCCCTACGCTGGATCAGTCAATTCACTTGAAGGCCAGGACTCCCTACCTTCAGTGCTCGGACCAATCTCAAATTCCATCCATGGACTCAAGGTATTCATTCATGGTGTTCTTAGCCAGAAGTCATGGCTCCGGGATCCTTTGGTCATTGGTAAGGGTTGGAGCGAGGAACAATATAATCTAAGTGAACATGGTGGAGGCAAGGAGCTCTGCTTCGCCATTATGTGGAACGATGGGTCGATCATACCACATCCGCCAGTTATCAGAGGTCTTGAGATGGCTAAAAACGCGTTGATCAAGGCCGGACACAAGGGTAAGCAGTCTTCCACTCCGAGGAAACGATGTTAAAAGCATGCGTTTTTGTTAGTGATCGAATGGAAACCTTTAGATCACAAGGCAACGGTAGACATTGGGGTAGGCTCACTTTTATGTTGATTTCTTATTTCTTGTACATTTAAATCTTTCATACAGTTGTCCATTTTTTCCGCAGGAGCGGAGGAAGACTTTGCAACCGTCAGCGCTGAGTCGGGAGAGCCCTTGATAAAATCCATGGTACCGGGAAAGGAACTACTGGAAATCAATTCATCTACGATACTCACTGAGGGGCCAGTTTCAGCATACCAGTTATGGCAACTACACAAGAAGAAACGAGATTTGCGGCAGGGTTACCTCGAACATTGGCTTGCAACCGCTAACGAGACTGGTACCGGTAGACCCGTGGACGCTATCATTGCACCTGTTGCACCATTCACGGCTGTGCCGCACGGCAAATACAGGTGAGGACGCTCATACATCAAATGTCGCGCATCAACATAGCTGATCATCCATTGGCCATCATAGTTATGTGGCATATTCGATGGTGTGGAATGTGCTCGACTACCCTGCTCTGGTTATTCCGGTTTCCAGGGTTGATCCTGTACTCGACTTGAAGAAGCCTGCTCACGAGTTCATGAGTGATTTGGATAAATCAATCTATGAGCTTTGTGTGCACTGTTACTTGATCTGAAGTGCCTTTGTTGACGTATTTCTCGTCTAGATGAACCAGAGACTTTTAAGGATACGCCGATCGGCCTTCAGGTCGTTGGTAGGACACATGAGGATGAGGCAGTAATCGCGATGGCGGAGATTGTTGATGCGGCCCTGAAAGTCTTTTGAATTCGTTATAGCATCTGTCCGGTACAGTGGGGTTACTGTAATCGATTGCTGACTTTTATTATTTGTACATTCATCGAGAACGCCGAGAATGATTATGTGTCATGTCCTGTGACCCGAACCACACATGGTCAAATTGACTGGCGGAAAACCAGATTTCTAACGATGCTTGATACCTTCCCAGATAGGGAAAGTCTCCTTTAGGAATGCATCCAGCGGATAATACATCAAACCGAGACAGAGGAACCGCCGGGCATCCATGAGGTCTCTGAACCCCCGATATAACTTCAGATCTGCACGACCAGTGCCAGATTGTCCAGGATTGACACAAGCACTAGCCTACAGATTATCGTGGGAACAAATAAACACCCCCACACGACCAAGGACTTTAGAAATGATAAGAAAAGTTGCACACAGTGTGAAACTAATGTGCGGTACTACCCCGACAAAAACACAAATCTGGCGAGGCACACAATGTAAAGTGATTTCTCAAGGTAGATTAGAATCTTTCTATGGAAAGGCATGCACGATGCATACAAAATCATTTCATATTGGAACCGACCAACTATGAAGCTGGGACTCAGAACGAGAATGAGGTGTACACATGACAATGAAGAAGATTCAATGAATGACATACTAACATGATGTATGTGCCAAGTGCAGACAACGGTATAGAGACTGGCCAAAGAACTGTGGAAGAAGAGAACAAACAACAACCTGCCAGAGCAATCTGTGAGCTCCATCCTTGGAAGCCCTCTTGTCACATAGAGGAACCAAAACAAAAGAACCTGATGAATGTCTGCCTCACTATACAGGGTAATTGTGATTGAAACAGCCTACCTGATCTGGGTACTGAGATGTGAAAGAATAATCCAAAAGAACAGTGTCTCCCATGCAGAAGATGAGATAATAAGGCAGTGGAATAAGATCATGGAATCTAGAGCAGTTCTTGACAAGAAATTCGCAAACCACAGGCAGAAAAAGAATGTAATTACAAGGATCTTAATATATAAACATGGAGAGGGACAGACCTAGAGGTGGCACCCTCAGAGCCTCAAGATGAAGAAGTAGGTGGGGTATTGAGTGGGATGAAAGAGGGGGAGTAGGTTTACCTGCTCTCCTGGGCTTCTGAGTCCCACACCCAAATTTTTTAGAACTTACATCTGAGATTAAGTTAGAACAGCATACAGTTATTCTCTTACTACCATAATACCAATTGTAATGTCAAAGGCTGTGGGAGAGCCAAGGCAAAACCTACCCATTGAACATTTTCAACTCCTTGGACTGGGTGCAGGGAAGAATACTCTTTTGTAAAACAATGTAAAAACAGAGTCAAAATAATCTAATCAAATTCAAAATGTTATTTGCACTGCTAGCAGCTGATACTTTTTCCTTGGGAAATAGAAAAAAAAGAAATATGTTATTCTCATTTCTTGTGCATATGTTGTCAAGGGAAGAAGGCACTTTCCATTGTCTCATGCTTTTTCCCCTTGGAAACAGGTGTACAAGAAAAGACATGACACATTTCTTTTTCTATATTTCCTGAAGGGAAAGTATTGGCTGCCAGCAGTGTTGAATGTTTTTGTCAAAACCATAGAAAAAGATCAGTCCATATGACAAGACTTATGTAATGATCAAGTCCCCCGGTTTTGACCTTTCCTATGGAAGGTCAGTTACAATATTTCTTTCGTGGTTTTGACAAGAAACATTTAAATAAGATCTTGAAACCGATTTGATTGCTTTTACCGCGTTTTTACATTGTTTTGCAAAAGAACGTTGTTCCCTGCATCCAGTGTTGTTTCGTACTTCGTTTGCTTATTTGGCCGTGCTTGGAATCCGCCACAGCAAATCGTCATGTTACCACTCATCTTGCCGGTTGGAAGACATTGCCACCCTCTATTACAGTGCCATTTTGCCTTCGGCTTATGCCACAAATCTTTGAAAGAGAGGCGGCCTGAGTTCTCGAGTTACCCACAGCTTAAAATTCCTCTTTGTAGCGGATGCTTGTATATGACCTTGGTCATCCAGTTTTACTGCCTATACCACACACAATTAATGAGCTTTATGGCACTTGACTCGAATCTTTCACTTACCATAGGCTTAAACACATGCTCCGACCGGCTTCCCGGTGCGGAGATACTTGCTCCTTCGAAGCCGCGGTATTATAGTACACGGTACAGAAATCTGTACACACGAAGAAACATTGCTCACCTGACAGAGAACTGCACAAATGACTCCCAGGATGACTTATTTTGTCTCTGTTCCGTAGATTCTCTAGTGGCTCAGCCTCGGTTAACACTGTCACTCCATGCAATCGACCTTGGCAGCAGATAATGCGGCTGACGCGAACTTGCAATAGTAAAGACGTTAATCTCAGATTCACAGCCGTGCAAGTGTTACGAGGTAACTTCGATATATGGCGTTTTCGCATACAAAATCACACCTAACCTTCACCTGATTTTGACTATGACAAATTCGTGGAATTCCAGACGATTTCATTCTTAATGACGTTTATCTTCTCATATTCTCTATTCTTCCTCAACGTATCACTTCCACAATGACTCAGAACTGGAAATACCTTGCTGCCTCTAAGAAATCTCGTCAACAAGCATCTATCCCGAAAGAATGGATTCTCACCAACCTTCCGTCATCGAATGAACTTAATGTCCTCACTTTCCCAGAAACTTGCGGGCTTCTGACGCCAAAAGAGGTCGAAATTACAAATACTCATGTCGACGTACTCTTGAAGAAGCTCGCAAGTGCAGAATGGTCGTCTGTCGTGGTCACGACAGCCTTTTCTAAACGAGCAATTATCGCTCACCAACTAGTAGGTATCACCCTTCTCTATCATAAACCAGACCTGATCATGATGTCTTCTATCCTTTCTTGACCTTACTCACTTTCTTCGCACCTCAAGACGAATTGTCTGACGGAAATATTCATTGAAAGAGCGCTTGTAGTTGCTGCGGAACTTGATGCCCATTTGCAAGCCACTGGTGAAGTTGTTGGTCCTTTGCACGGTAAATGTTTTCTATATTTTTAAAAATAAAGCGGCTCATTTTGTATAGGACTACCTATATCTTTGAAGGATCAAGTGAACATCAAGGGGATTGAGTCTACCACAGGTATGAATTCAGCTAATACTCCAAACTTGCTGATGATTCCGGGACATAGGTTACGCTTCGCGTGTCGGTCAGTACGCTGAGCGTAACGCGGTTTTAGTTGATGTTCTCGAAACACTTGGAGCTGTGCTGTACGTCAAAACGAACATACCACAGACATTGATGGTGAGTAATTATTGTCTTTCTTGTTTGACCTTGTCATTGAAAAGCACACAGTGGCCAGAAACGTATAATCTCGTTTTCGGACGTACTACAAATCCTAACAACCTTGGCCTCACTTGCGGCGGGTCTTCTGGAGGCGAGGGATCACTCATTGGTAATTGCCTGAACCATACCTTCCTCCTATTATCTCATCTTTTTCACACCCCAGCGCTGAAGGGTTCACCGCTTGGTAATCCAGTCCTTCCTAGTCCTCACGATTTCCGCTAATATGTTCATGAAAGGTGTTGGCTCCGACATTGCAGGGTATATTCACTCCTTCACTGCAATCTATCGACCGCTTTATCTTACGGTTGTTAATGGACAGGTCAATTCGCATTCCATCCAGCTTCTGTGGGACATACGGCTTTCGGCCATCTACTGGCCGAGTACCCTATGCTGGCTCGGTCAATACTCTTGATGGCCTGGAGACCATACCCTCGATTCTCGGACCACTCGCAAATTCGATTCACGGTATTAGAGTGTTCATACAAAGTGTTCTTAGCCAGAAGTCATGGCTCAGAGATCCTCTTGTCATTTTTAAAGGATGGAGCGAGGAACAATATAATTTGTTGGAACATGGCGGAGGCAAAAGGCTTTGCTTCGCCGTCATGTGGAACGATGGGTTATTCGTGCCACATCCGCCGATTATCAGAGGTTTAGAGATGGCAAAGAACGCATTGATCAAGGCGGGTCACAAGGGTAACTGGTCCTCCACTCTGAAGAAATGATATTAAAAGCTATACGCTTTCGCTAGTGATCGACTGGAAACCATTGGACTCCAAGACAATGCTGGACGTTGGAGTAGGTTTGACTTCATACTCTCCCAGCATCTTACTCAGTTGTTTTCCCACTTTGTAGTTGTCGATTTTCAGGGCTGGAGCAGAAGAGGACTTTGCAGCCGTCAGCGCTGAGTCTGGAGAGCCCTTGGTCACCTCTATGGTACCAGGGAAGGAGTTAACAGATATTGATCCATCTATGGTCCTCACCAAAGTACCGCTCTCGGCATACGAGCTATGGCAGTTTCAGAAGAAAAAACTAGATATACGTCAGGATTTCCTTGAGCGCTGGAATGCAACTGTTAGCGAGACGGGTACTGGCAGACCTGTAGACGCTATCATCGCACCTGTTGCACCATTCACCGCTGTGCCGCATGGCAAAAACTGGTGAGTCAGGAATCTGTGGAAATCTTGCGTTGACATGCTCATTGATTATCATAGCTATCTGGGATACACGATGGTGTGGAATTTCTTGGATTGCCCCGCGTTGGCAATGCCGGTATCTAGGGTCAATGCTGCACTCGACGTAAAGAGGCCTGCACACGAGTTCTTGAATGATTCAGACAGATCCGTTTATGAACTATGTGTGTTTTCTTTCCTTCATATAAAATGGACTTTCTAACGTCCTTCACGCAGATGAACCAGAGACCTTTAAGGACGCGCCAATTGGATTCCAAATCGTTGGTAGGAAGCATGAGGATGAAGCGGTAATTGCCATGGCAGAGATTGTCGATGCGGCTCTAAAAGCCTGAAAGTCGTTACAGAGTAAAACATATATGCAGAACCTGGATCGGGACTGAGCTAGCTACAAGCTGTTTCGTGACTTCAAGCAATTAAATCCCATGATTTTTGTCGACCTGCGTATCAATGAAACATATATTTCAAAAAGTCTCTGAGTTTCGTTCTAAGTTGGAATGAAAATTGTGAAAGAAGTGTTATCTATACGCTCACAGCTAAGAACTAGCGAAGGTAGACATCACAATAGTAAAACAGAGAAATAAAAAAACTCAGTTTACCGACTAAACCTTTTTTCAAAAGTGTTCTGGGCGTGTGTCTTGTTGGGACCTACGACACAATCATTGAGGCCAATGCGGCAAACACCACAAACCCTGACATCATTGTTCTTTCCATTATCACATATCGCCCTGACCAAAGGACCAACCATCGTGGCAACCATTGTTATATTTCACTACATATACAGATATATACTGTACCATACCCTCAGTCAATAATACATTGAACTGAGGGTAAGTAGTTACATCACACATCAATATTCATTAACGCTACTCGTTAGTTGATCACTAACCGATCTATCGGAATGAATGAATGAATGAATTGAGCTTATGTCGCCGGCAAGCCACATTATAGAGCTAAGAGGCGGGGGTAGGGTAAGTATCGTTTTCTACTCCTAGTGTTAGATGATGGTCGTGGTGGTAACGTATTTGTATTTAGTGGCTGGTAGTAGAGCTTTCCTCGCAGATTTTCGGAAGGCGTATGGAGTAGGCTAGGTCACGTCGCGGCTGTACTAGATAGAATCGCGTGATCTATCAGAGGGACATTTCAGTTTCTAACATGTCGCGCCGGGCAATTTCATATAAATAGACAAGATGGGGAAGACCGAAGACGTAGAAGCATGTTCACTGAAAAGATGATAAAATGAATAAGGATGGGGAGGCATCAAGTTTTCCAGATGATTCTTCTTCAGAACAAGCAAGTAGCAGCAGAGTATTGTCCTTTAGTAATGCGTACCAGTAAAGCATAGAAGGACTACACGATCAGCAGTCCCGGCAAGTCACAATTGTCACAGGTACCTGCTGATCAGCATTCAGGCTCCGCTGGGCTACTGAGTTGCACGATTGTCTGCCTCCGGCACCCTTCGGCAGACGTGACGGGGAAACCTCCAGACTCGACGATTTCTCCATGTCTCTGTCCAACTCAAATTCTATTATCTTTTACAATAGAATGCATAGTTAATTATTAAAAATAACAGAGAAAACAAGGAAGTTGCAAAGAAATCAGAAGTGCAGAAAGGAAACCACCCCAAGGTTATTATCGACTATTTGGCCCTGATTAGAAACCGCACGTGACCGGCACAAATTAGGGATGAGAAATATTGACAGGGGCCGCCCTGTCTTCCGTCCCGACAACTGCGTCCTCCCTGCATGCGCCACAATGTCCAAGAGAAGAGTCGCCTACTACTATGACCGTGGGTCCTTTGACCTGTACAATCTAGACCATTTCTCACCTATTTCTCTGCAGCGGACGCCGGTGCCTATACATACGGTCCTGGTCATCCCATGAAGCCCCACCGAATACGCGTTACACACGACTTGGTCGCTGCTTACGAGATGTTGCCCAAGATGCATGTTCTGGTGCGTGATAAACAAAACGTTGAAACCTCACTCCGGCTTAAAATTATTCGCAGAGACCAATAAGAGCGACGCCTGAGACAATGACTTCTTTCCATACGGACGAATATATCCATTTTCTCAATCGAGTAACACCAGAAACTGCGGAGGACTTGACGTATCATGGAACGAGATGCAAGTACCCTGTGCTTTCATGAAGTTTCATTCAACATTCACAGTTCTGGTAGGAGAGGACAACCCGGCGTTCGAAGGAGTTTTTGAGTTCTGTTCGATATCGGCGGGAGGCTCGATATGTACGTCTCATTTATCTCACATCCTGCCATATCTGCTGAAGTCGGTTAAGGTGCTGCAAAGCGAATAGCGTCTGGCGCGGCTGACATCGCAATTAATTGGGCAGGCGGTCTTCACCACGCGAAAAAACGAGAAGCATCAGGTTTTTGCTATATCAATGACATTGTGCTCGGAATACTCGAACTTCTGCGCACATATCCGCGCGTCCTCTATATCGACATAGATTGTCATCATGGGGATGGAGTCGAGGAAGCGTTCTACACAACCGATCGCGTGATGACATGCAGTTTTCACAAGTTCGGAGAGTACTTTCCGGGAACCGGAACGCAAGACGACAGGGGTCGCAGGAAGGGAAAGGGATATGCCGTCAATGTGCCTTTGAAGGATGGAATTACGGATCAATCTTTTCAAAGTGTTTTCGAGCCGGTGGGCCCATGCGTTTTTGCCTGCGGAAGAACATTCATCATGAGAACAGATTATACAAAAAATACTTGAAGTCTTTCGGCCATCCGTGGTAGTCCTACAATGTGGAGCGGACTCTCTGGCCGGTGACAAACTGGGATGCTTTAATCTTACGATGCATGGTCATGCCCACTGCGTACAATTTCTACGAAAACAAAACATTCCTCTCATTCTCCTCGGAGGCGGTGGTTACACTGTGAAGAATGTTGCACGGACGTGGACGTATGAAACAGCATGTGCGCTTGGCATTGAAGACACGATTGATCCTCTACTTCCTTGGAACGAATATTTTGAGTGGTTTGGACCCCGGTATCGGTTGGAGGTTGTGGAGAATAACATGGATGATCTTAACGTCAAAGACGGTTCCATTGACAAAGTCCGGTGCGTTAACACAAACATACGAAAGAGCATTAATTCAATTTTTCCTTAGTGAGACAGCTCTGGAGCATCTCTCACAACTTAACCCTGCGCCTTCGGTCGGCTTGCATGATGTGCCTCGAGAGAGCGTTGGTCATCATCTCGGGCTTGGGCATGACGATGACGATGCTCGGGATGAACTAGATCTACAATTAGCTCGTACGTCAGACATTCATTTCTGGAGAAAAAGTTTGACACACAGAACAGAACACATGCGATATGCATACGACTTGCAAGGATTTGACTCGCCTTCAGAAACATCCGACGACGATGATTCATGGGACTCGGATGAATCCCTCTCAAGCCGACGGCACGCGTCTCGTGCACGACGCTTCCAAAAGTCAGCGGCAACTACATCACGAACGCGGATGAGCTTGCTGACGGGAAAATACTTTGATGTGCCCGCGCATGAAGCGGGATATAGCCACTTTGAGCATGGCGCGGTACCTGGTAAGACGGCGAAGCGGCGGTTTTTCCAAAGCTCTGCGAGGTGGGATGAGACAATAGAAGACGTTATCATTGGGAAGCATGCCCCGTTTGCCATCCCAATTGGGGAACTGATGGAGAGGGGTGGGCAGCTACCTGGTGGGGATGAAGACGATGAAGATTGGGAAGATACTGGAATGGATTCTTGAGCCTCCCCTTTGCTTGTGGTGTTACTTACGTGTATTCTATAGTGAAAACAGCATATTGTAGTATGTATGTACAAATCAAACATTTTCTGGACACGATGCTCCCGCGCCCAGGTCCGTCGCGTCCATGTTCTAATCGCGCTTGTTCCGAGTGTTCCCAATAGGATAGAAAATATAAGATAAGTCTTAGCCATACTTATGTCATTCGATGAAGCCATGTCGGTGATTCTGCTCACTACGTTCCTTAGTGGGTGCAGTTTGGACTCTGACCACAGGTGTGAGATTGGTTAATTCGAACCATCCCTAGGCCAGACAAACTGATACATCGGGAATAGAAGTTCTGAATTCCCCCAGGAATAGGAAAACACGAAATCCCCGATGGCGAACGGAATAAGCAGAATCAAATAAGGCAAACATATGAAAAAAAAAATCGAAGATATAAGGAGTGGGTGGATGGGTAAAGAAGATTGTATAGTATCGTTCAAGATGTATACGATGATTGTTCGAGAACAAGCGCTCACACCGCTATCACGCCATCGAAATACGTCCCTCCGTACCTTCCCTATGGTGGTCGTCAAATCGCGCCGATCACGTGGAGTCAATCATTAATTGAAGTTTATCAGGGCCAGGCCTGACCCACGCGCGCGCGGTTACTTGGCACAGGATAGATCAGAGTAAATTATAATCCCGCTGCTTCGTGCTCCTATTTATGGGTTCTTAATGATAGGCTGGGTTGTTGGTCCATCCAATGCCTTCTTTGTCCATCAAAGAGCAGCCAACGGCGATAGCCCTTCCTGTGCTTGATTCAACTCATGAAACGAGCCGTGATGAATTGTCTGGTGTGACCAGGAGCCGAGCAAAGAGCTGGAGGAAGAAGGTGCTTACGCGGGAGGGTTGGTTGGGTCATTACGACTACTCATGGTATGCACCCGTGATCAGCCCACGTCTAGATTTTTGGCAGTCGAGACTATGAAACTTTTTTCCAGGCTATGTAAACCCTCGCTACCATTCCTGAACAAACCCCGCCCACCACCATTCTATGCCCTCGATGATGATCTTCCCCTGGCACTCGCAATCTCCTGTGGACTTCAGCATTCACTTGCTATGCTTGCTGGTCTCATCACGCCCCCAATCATCTTTGCTTCCGCTCTGAGCCTTGACCCTGCAACCTCTGCCTACATGATTTCAGCATCTCTTATTGGTTGTGGTGCGTTCCGCGGATTTTCCTGATCTTTTCGTGTTGACCCTTTGTTACATCAGGTATCTTGAGTTTAGTGCAAATGTCACGGATACGCATATTCCGCGATTATTACATCGGCACTGGCCTTATTTCAGTCGTCGGTACAAGTTTTGCAACGCTCAGCACGGCGACTGCGGTAAGCGATCTATTTGTGCAGGTCCATAGCGTCAGCTGATTTTGGTGTTAGGTTTTTAATGTTATGTACAAGGATGGAACATGTCCATCAGTGACGTCCACTGCAGGCATCGTCGCTCGCGGACCTTGTCCCGATGCTTACGGGGAGGTCCTCGGTGAGCAATATGTCTTCGTTCCATGAAACCATCTTACGCGGCAAAAAAATGCCTAGGCACATCGCTCATTTGCGCATTCCTCGAAATATTTTTGTCCTTCCTCCCTGCTCGCGTTTTGAAACGCATATTTCCTCCGATTGTTACAGGTGTGTTCTTCCCAATATGTGAAACGTTGATCGTTCCGAAGTGGTTTCTACTCGAATAGGATCCGTCGTTCTGATGATTGGTGCTTCTCTAATTGGTACATCCGGTATACACAACTGGGGAGGAGGTTCAAACGGATGTATCAATGGTACTCCTGGCGCTTACAATGAGTTGTGCCCGACTATTTATGCTCCGCGACCTCTTCCGTGCGTTTCTGTACTCATTCTCGACAGAAAAATCTGATACGAGCTTGCGCTTATTAGTTGGGGCTCACCTGAGTTCATTGGGTTGGGTTTCTTATCATTCATTGCAATCATCCTTACAGAAATCGTTGGCTCTCCGTTTCTGAAGAATATCAGTGTCATTGTCGGGTTGGTTGTGGGATGCATCGTTGCCGGCGCTGCGGGATACATCGATGGATCGAGTATCAAATCTGCGCCGGCCATCACATTCCTCTGGTATGCACCGCTGATCACTCTTGTCTTTTTCAACGAGAAAATTCAAACGTCATGTAGGGTCCACAGGTTTAAACTTAGCATCTATCCACCAGCCATATTGCCCATGTTGGCGGTTTACATCTCCCTTACGATGGAGACCATCGGGGACATCACAGCGTCCGCCGAAGTTTCTCGACTCGATGTCCAAGGACCCGAGTTCGAAACGAGAATACAAGGTGGAATATTGGTGCGTCTTCACTTTGGATTATTATCATCGCAGCTCATCTAGTGTGTTCCAGGCTGATGGTCTTGGTGGTTTTTGTTCTGCACTTTTCACGGTAACTCCCCTCTCAACATTTGCGCAAAACAACGGTGTCATTGCTATCACCCGTTGTGCAAACCGTGGGGCAGGGCGGTGGTGCTGCTTTTTCCTCATCCTCTTTGGTGTGCTTGGAAAAATTTCCGGTGTATTCCTCTCCATACCCAATCCGGTCTTGGGAGGCGTCACGACGTTCTTATTTGCGAGTGTGGCAGTCTCCGACGTACGTGTCCTGTCATACATAAAGTTCACGCGCCGCGAAAGATTTATACTCGCCGCCGCCCTCTCAGTTGGCTTTGGCAATTTGCTGGTACCGACAATCTTTACGCATTTGTTCGATAGGATCAAGGATCCA
>QLON01002217.1:0-19870 GCA_003313675.1 Termitomyces heimii | reverse complement strand
ACAGACACAAAGGGCCGAACTACCTGGATCAGTCTCAGACATGTGCCATACCCGCTCTAGCCAATGCATCCATGACTCCGATTGATCTGAATACATTTGACATTAGGATCATTGGAGCCGCCCCCTTTGCCCATCCCATGAGGGATGGGGCCCCCACATTTCAACTGCATACCTCACCTTCTCCCCCAGAAGAACACCTACAAGGGGATGCTAATCCTCCGGAAAAGAAAACCAAGGAACAGATCCTCTAAGAAGTAGTTCCCCCAGAGTATCATGAGTTCGCTGACGTATTCTCCAAAGGTGATGCTAAAGAAATTCCTCCTCACCGCCTCTACAACCATATGATCAACTTCGAGGAAGGAACCACTCCCCCTTTCGGCAAGGTCTACAACATGTCAGAAGTCGAACTCCAGGCCCTCAAGGACTACCTCGATGAAATGCTTAGGAAGGGATTTATCCGACCCTCCACCTCCACCACCGGAGCCCTGGTTCTATTCCCCAACACTGGATCCAGGTCTACTCAGATCACAACAACCTGCAGTACTTCACCATAACCAAGCAACTCAGCCGACAGCAGGCCCAATGGTCTGAGATCCTCTTGGAGTATGACTTCATAATCCAGTACCATCCGGGATGACTCAGAGCTAAGCCCGATGCCCTCACCCAACAACTGGACATCTACCCCAAGAAGTCATTTGAGGTAGAGCGCAATGCATTTAATCATTGCGTGGTGATCCCCCCCAAACATCTGAATGCCATACTAATTTTAAATGATGAAGGAATCTTGAGCCAGATATGCTGCACCCCCTGGGACAAGTATTTCATTGACCATGACCCTCGCAACCCCCTTGACAGAACTGACCAGGACCCCACCTTCTTCTTGTCCCTCAATGAAAAACTCCTCCTCCGGAACAGCCACATCTATGTCCTGGATCATGCCCAA
The DNA here is from genome assembly GCA_003313675.1 of Termitomyces heimii. Lineage (NCBI taxonomy): Eukaryota > Fungi > Basidiomycota > Agaricomycetes > Agaricales > Lyophyllaceae > Termitomyces > Termitomyces heimii. The sequence continues at coordinate 18,927 of QLON01002217.1, read as the reverse complement.
TGCCGCTACAATGTTCTCCACCAACACCATGACCACAAGCTCCAGGGACACTCTGGGATATGTAAGACCCTCCAGCTTATCTCCCGGGCTTACTTTTGGCCAGGGTTGAGGAAGGACATGATCCGCTACATTCGATCATGCGAACCCTGCCTCCAGGCCAAGGTTCCCTGACACTGACCCTATGGGCTTCTCAAACCCCTGCCAGTTGGACGACGCCCCTGGTCCTCTATATCCATGGATCACATCATTGAACTCTCAGAATCAGAAGGGTTCAATGCCATCCTTGTTGTTGTGTGTAGACTAACCAAATAGGGCATCTTCCTCCCCTGCTACACCACAGATGCCACCCCAGACTTCGCCCGGCTATTCCTTAAGCATGTCTTTGCCAAACATGGGCTCCCGGATGACATCATCTCTGACCAAGGCTCACTCTTTGTGTCCAAATTCTGGACTTCCCTATGCAAGGCCCTTGAAGTAAAAGCCAGTCTCTCCACTACCTACCACCCCAAAACCAATGGTCAAACCAAAAGAGTCAACCAGTCTCTCAAGCAGTACCTCTGGCTGTACGTCAACTACCTACAGGATGATTGGCGCACCAAGCTCCCCCTAGCCGAATTCACCTACAACAACATGCTGCACTCTGCCACCGGGGTGACCCCTTTCTTTGCCAACAAAGGATATCACCCCCGACTGACGTTTTTGCTCTGGGACATCCCATTGCATGCCACTCACAAAGTCACCCAGGATCTTCAGTCCCTTCATGCATTCCTCCAGGAGGAAATCAACACCACAAACCAGGCCTATATGAAACATACCAACCAAAAACAGGAAGACACCCCCGACTGGACTCCTAGGACAAAGGTATGGTTAGATTGATGCCACCTCCACACCCGCCGGCCCTCCCCAAAGCTCGATCACAAGCACCTCAGCCCGTTCAAGGTCTTGAAGAAAGTCTCATCCCACGCCTACAAAATCGAGCTCCCTCCAGAACTTAAAGGTTTGCACCTGGTGTTTCATGTCCGCCTCCTGGAAAGACACCCTCCAGACCCTTTTTCCAAGTGATATCCCAAACCCCCTCCCTCAGTCGAAGTCAAGGATGAGTACCACTATGAGGTTGAAGACATCCTCGACTCCCAGAACATTTGCGGATGACTCCACTTCCTCGTACAATGGCATGAGTATGGCCTGGAGGACAATACTTAGGAACCATGCCAGAACCTCAATGGCACCCTTGACAAACTCCGGGACTTCCAGTGACGTCACCCAGGAAATAACTCTCTGGGGCACAGGACTCACAGATGGCAGTAGCGGGCATAACTAGTAGGGATTCAACTCCCATGTATACCTTCTATTTCCCCTCTTTAAAACCCTACCTCCCTTTTAGTTTTTTTCTGCAGTAGCACCCCAGAGCCTGGGCAAGGTGCTTTTTCTAGTTTTGCTACCACCTTACTGACACTGTTTTTTGACTCCAGGAGACTAATTATATACATTCTATACTTACAATATTCTACAGACAGTGATTATATATATATAGTAACCTACGGACAGTGGCAAGAAAACAGGACCCCTAGGCCTGAGGCCCCAAACTACCCTCACCCTTCCCCTCCTTCAGCCAGCCCCAGAAATCCTCCCCCACTCCCCGACTGTGATCCCGCCATACTTTCTCTGCCAGCTAGTCTCAGGACGGGAGCTGCTTGCCCTCATCTAGGATCTACTCGAACCATGACCCTGGGGCCAGGACATTCCTCCAGCAGTGGGCCGTCACCAACCTCCCCAGCAGGTCCAGGCCATGCTCCACCCCAGGATTTCTCACCTCCGTCTGCATACCCTTCTGCAGGGACGAGAGCACCATGGCAGCCCCGTCCAGGAGCAGGCAATACTCCCAAGCCCAACTTGGAGACATCAGTACCAACCCGACTGCAAGAGGGAACGACTCACTCAGGGAGGCCATATGCCCAATCATCACATCCTAATGTAGGGCCTCGACTAGCCCCAGACTTGACAAATCCTGCCCTGGGGGCCCCGCCTGACCCTTGACTTCTCCCAGGGCCACCCTCACCTCTTCCAGCTTGAAACCCCACCCAGGACCCTCTTTCATTAACCCCACAACACACTCTGCCCCTACAACTACTGACGCCACCATCAACTCGCATCACAACCGCCATCAGCCAACCCCCAGGAACCCTGCATCATGGACCCTGGGATCGACTGCCATCAACTGCTGGATCATGCTACCTGCTTCTGGCCATCACACATCACAAACCCCCCTGTGCCAATTGATCACACACTCCACATGTGTGATCTAAGTATACAGTCCTGGCCCGTTACTCAATGCCTCCTGGAAACCATCCCAGACACCCCAGAACCCCAAGACCCGACTCCATAGTACTTATAACATAGTTCACCACTGTATTTGTTAGTCTTGATATTACCTGAATTGTTATGTGCCCTTTTGCTTGACTGGTATGCACTGACTGTCATGCTTCAACTGGCACACCAGAATAATTGCATGCTTTAAGTTTGGTACACACTTCGCAACTCATAATTTGCTAACTGGGTCTCATCTTAGAATCTCTGATTCCAACTCAACCCCCACCAACTCCTAGCCTCTCCAAAACACCTAAAGCCCCGGGTCAAGTTCCATTCCCCGGGACCACCCCCTGTCCACATCTTGAACCCTGGAGCCTTAGCCCCAGAGCTCCAGACACCTGAGTATCCATAGATCAAGTCCGCCTTATAAGGGCATTGCTTTCCCGGAAAGCCCCCAACTCAGTGGAATTTGACAGTCACACCCTGTGAGAACTGACTCTGGGGGAATCCAGGACAATTAGAAAATTAGTATAAATTTCTGACTTCCTCAGATTCAGAAAATGAGTTAAAATTCTGCTACAACTCCAAATTTAGACTACATGTATATTTAGAACAGCCTTATTCCATTATTCTGCAATAATAATATAATAATTGCATAGCAATTGTGTAATTATTGCACCTTGATTATGCAGTAAGACATTGGGTTCAACCAATACATATTATGTAATAATTGAGATAGATTAGTATTATTATATGAGCTACAACTTATGCCTTTGGCACAGACCCTAGATTTGCTTAGATCTTGCTTAACTTTACTCTGTATTAGGAAGCAAACCATGTAATAATAAATCTAAGTAAATCAAGTAAGGTTAAATTCTCAGTCTTATAATTATATTTTATTATACTTAAGTAGATTAAATAAATTTAAATCTACTTGAACAGCAAGTATCAGTGTATAATTTAATATAAGTTTGGTTGCTCTCTCTCAGTCAATATAAGACTAAGAGAGTATAATCTATTTATATATATAGTGTAATAGTGCTTTACTTTATGGTTTTTATAGTATTATTTTTCTTACATGTAATTATTGTTCAATTGACTGCTTAGCAGCAATTAGCTAAGCAGTCTTATTTTTTATTCTATGCATACTTAGGGAATTTAAGAAATTTGAGCATATTTTTATTAGTGCACATTAAAGCATATACAATTTATAACTCTGTTATATTTTTTTGAATAATTTAAATTTGAATTTATTCATTCTTGGCACTTAGCACTCAGCTCTCTGCTTTTCAATCAAATCATATACAGCTATGTATAATAGACTTTTCTAATGTAGTTATAGATGTTAATAAACATTGCATTGCTCAACTAGCATTCTAAGAATATTATTATAACTCCACCACACTCTCCTAAGTAAAACTACACTAACTCCTACTTTTTCCTCTTCTAATCTCTGACATCACTAATCTAATTACTAAGATTATTAGATACAACACAATACATTCCTGCATAAGCTCCAGTGCTTTTGTATCTAGCTTCTTCTCATTTCTTATCATTTCTCTATTTCTGGCATATTTATTTTCAAATTCATCTCCTTTCACTCTATCTTAACTTCTTCTTATTTTATTTTGTTTTCTTTCCATTTCCTTAGCTCTTTTCAACTCTCTCTAGTTTCATCAAGTTTCCATTTTATTCTGCACAAGTCCTATTTAACTTAACTTAACTCAACTCCAACTTTCTAATTAACTCTGATTTACCTTTCCTCTTTTTTATTTTTATAAACTCTCTTATTCCTTGTATTTCTAACTCTATCTATTCATTTTTTACTTCTTTCTGACTTTTTTTTTTTTTTTTCAGCTATTTAGTCTCCTATCTTTTCTCTCCTTTTTCTCTTGCTCTGTTTCAACTCTTTTCATTTGTTTTGACTTTATGTTTGTTCTCCTCTAATCTTTTCCTTGCATCTCCAGTTTTCCTTCTATCTATCATTCTCTAGCTCCTTTTTTTTTGTATTTAACTCTTTAACACTAACTTTCAATGCTTATTTCTTGTTTCCTGTGAGTTTTCCTTCTTAGCAAAATCTAACTAATAAGTCTTTGCTCAATAGGATAAGCCCTCAAGTTAGCAAAACCTGACAGATATAATACAGTTTACAAAACTAATTTCAGGTATAGAATTAGCATAAAATACATTATTTAAAACTATTTGGCCTATAAAAGAAGTGGAGGAGGTAAGTCATTAAAAATGATTTAGTATAAAACTAAACTCTTAAGAAGGCAGAAAATGCCACTAAAAGTAAAGAAAAAGGATTTAAAGTGAAAGAAATTAATTATGCAGTGCTAAGAAAGCTAGTGCAGATGAATAAAGAATAGAGTATCCATAAAGAAGTATTATTTAATAAGAGCAAAGAATTTAGAGCAGAGTCAATGCTGAAAGTTTAGCTGCAAATTATAATAGATAAGTATTCAGTATTAAAAGCAACAACTTATTAGCACTTGCTAATACATGTGCTGAAGCATCTAGTAATAATGGCCTAGAGAAGCCAGCAATAATACTAAGCAAAATAGGGTTTAATCACTGTTCTGTTGAGATATTAGCATTTTATTAAAATCTGTCCAATTCTTACTAACAGCTAAATTTAACTTTTCCCATCAAATTGCTGATTTTTCTGTTAGTTTGCCACAGAATGTTTTTGAAACAACTTTAATTGTGTAACTGCTTTGATTTGTTATTAGTGCATTAGCCACAGTTTTATTAAGAATACTCAATGTTTATAGAAGATAAATTACTTGATCTTCAGGGATCTGAGCACAGTTACCATTGCTATATGCAACAACTATTCAAATTTATTAAGAAATCACCCTTTTGGAGGTTTTTTACTCCATATTTCTCTTTAATTTTTAGGCCCTTTCACTCTGATTCATCTGCCTTCTATTACCTTCATCAAACTTCTTACTAGCTGGACCATGAGAACAAACTTTCTTATTGGCTGTGAGCCTTTGCCAGACCCTGAGAAATTAATTACTTTTAATGAGGGCTTTAATGAAGCCTTTATCAAAAGTGATCTAATTCATACTATGATGTAACTAAGACTGTAACATTAGTTATATTAGTTACATGGTATAATTTCAATGTGACAATATCACACTGTGATGTCACATGTGACCATTATATAACTTAACCTCACACTATTAATGCATAGAATAAATTCTTAAATTTATTCTCTTTGAATCTCCCTCTACTAAGTTAGCACTTTATTATTTATATTTAATACATCTTTGAATCTCCCTCTACCAGCTGTGTAACTGAGCCACAGCCTCCAGAGGTCATTCTTACATATATAGGAGGACTTCCAGTTATTTTCCTAGCTCCATAGCTGCTCCAATACTATTATAAAGTTATAGGTACCAGTCTTATATCACCTCTATATACTAATAGCCCCCTCTCTTAGAATCTTTAACTGCCTCTGTAGTAGTAGCTCTCCTTTAGCCCACTAAACAAGGAAACACATTTAAAGCTAGAAGGAGTCTCCTGCCTTAATAACAAAAGTAAATGAAAATGTAATGCAGTAATGCAATGAAATTCTTAGAGAGCTTTGAATCTCAGAATTGAAGTTTTCTCAAAGAGCTTAGGCTCTTCTATAAAGCCTGAAACAACTGACCACCACCACCACTACTACTAAGATCTGGATTGATCAGATATTAATGCTCTATAAGCTTTAAGAGCAAGAAAATCTCTCATTTTAAACTTTTTAAATTCTCAAAAGTAACTCAGTGCTATAAAAAAAGCTATATAGCTTAATTAATGAAATTTATATTTCTCTATTTCCAAGAAGATTTGAGAACTTAGAAGACTTTGCTTACTTCTTTTATATACAATGCCAGAGATTTCTGAAGGCATTAAGGCTTATGGATAATCTTCTTTCAGAACTTGCTTAATGCTACTAGCAAAATCTAAATGTGTCATCAACAATGTATCATCAACTCTTTTTTAAGAACTAAACTCCCTTAGCAGGCTATTTGACTAAGTAGCAGCATGCAAGATTAGGCTATTAGCATATTTCTAGGCCAACTCTATTCTTGGCACCAACACTTTCTAAATATAGAAACAAGTATTAGAAAAACCTTTAATTCTGGCATTTAAAAAAGGCATATACTACTTAGCATGCAACAATGACAAGAAATCTAACTACATGCTTAGTAACATTAATAAGCCCTTGATCTGCTTCTTGTGCCTGCATCATTTAAGGCTATATAACTTCTCTCTTCACTTCAACCTCTGCAACACTAAATGATTGCTTTTTATAGGATTCACTCCTTCTCAACCTGAACTTCTTCCTCAAATTTTCAAGAATTTCTAGGAATCTAACTTCTTAATAGACTTTATCTTTATCTTTCCTTTAGATAGGCTTTTTCCTCTAAATTAAGTCCCTGGACTCCTAAGTTAAGGATACTCTAGTAGAGGTTTCCCAAACAGTGCACTCTTCAATGACTGAGCACCTGCTATTAGTGCATTTTCCTCTTTAAAAAGCCTTAGAAATAAGTTCAAGATGCACTTGCATATAAAGAGTGCCTAGATATTCAAAAATTGAAGCTGTTCAGCAGCTACAACTCTAAAAAGTGGTGAATTTTCCTCATGCAGTGCCTAAGCACTTTTCAGAGCATATACCTTATACTTGTTTTAAGAAATGTTGGAAAAAAATATTGGAAATGAGGTAAGTAAGCACTTGAGTGGATTTAAGTTGTATTGTTTTTTATTGTAATAGTGTCTTCACTTCCTTCTTCTAAGTTTCAGAAAAGAGAGATAGTTTGGATTTGAGTTATCTGATATAACCTTCAGCCTCCTCTGCAGGCATCTCCATCCTCTTTACCAAAAAGAAATTATAATAATTCTCTCTAACCCTATGTTGACTATCACAGATTGAATCAAGTTACTAAGAAGAATTGCTACTCCATACCCCTCATTAGCAACCTTATTAACTGCTTCTGCAGTGCAAAAGTCTACACAAAGATTGATCTCCAATTCAAATATAACAATGTCTGAATAACTTTGAGACATGAATAAAAAACAGCATTTAGAACATTATAGTCTTTCTAAGTATCTCATTATGCTATTCAGAATGACTAACTCTCCTACTACATTCCAATACTTCATAAATAACATCTTTCATGATATAAATAACATTTTGTCATTATATACCTAGACAACATCTTGATCTTCTCCAACTCATATGTAGAGCACTAGGAATATATCTAACACATCTTAAAACAACTCTGAAAATATAATCTGCACACTAAACTCAAAAAGTGTGTGTTTCACACTACTAAAGTCAAATATCTTAGCATTATTATATTCTCCAATGAAGTTTAAATAGACCCAGCTAAAGTTGAAGCAATCATTTCCTAGTTCAAACTACAAAACATTAAGAAAATAGAATTCTTCCTAGGTTTCGCTAACTTCTACAAGTAATTTATCAATAATTATTTTGGCATAAATAAATGCCTTGACTGCCTAACTCAGATGGATCATCTGTAGAACTGAAACTCCAACTGTCAAAGCATCTTTAAACTTCTAAAAAGAGTATTTACCTCCACCTTCATCCTCTGAAATTTTGATTTATTGCTATTCATCATTCTTGAGTGCAATGCTTCAGATTATGCCATTGCTGATATACTGTTGCAAATAGACTTTAATAGCAAGAACTTGCACTCTGTTATTTTCTACACTCAATTATTAATCTCTGCTAAATTCAATTATGACATTTATAATAAGAAGCTCCTTGCAATTGCAGAAGCATTTTGACAATAGTGCACTTACCTTGAAGAAGCCTAGCACTGCATTCAAGTCTATTCTGATTACAATAATTTTTAGTACTTTACCATCACAAAGTAACTTAGTAGAAAATAAGCTTGTTGATTAGAAACTCTGTCTGAGTACAATTTCACCATCAATTACTAGCCAGAACTATTTGGAGCAAAGCCTGACACTCTCACTTAGTGCTTCAATATATATTCAAAGAAATTCTTCAAAGAGAATTAAAATGCCTTCAATTACTGCATGGTTATCTTTTTTAAATAGCTTAATGCCATGCTACTGCTCAATCAGAAGGGCCTCTTGAACTAGATTTAGAGCATCTTGATCAACTCATACTTCTGTGAATATAATCTCCAGAATATACTAAAAAAGCCCATGGATAATATATCCTTTTCTTCTCTTTTTACCTTTTTATTTGACTAGAAACTCTTGCTTCAAAATAGACTGGTTTATATTCTGGACTATAGCAAGCTCTATCTCAATATACTATGACAGAACTGCAATTACAAGTTGTGCATATACTCAAGCATCAGAAAAACTCTTCAATTTATTAATCAAATATTTCTCTGACTCATAGTAAGGAAAGATATTATTTAATTTGTATGATTCTGCAATGCCTGCTATAAAGGTAACTTCTAGAGGCTGTAACTCAGTCACACAGCTGGCAGAGGAAGATCTAAAGATGTATTAATAAAGGTAATATAGATACAAATAATAAAGTAGTAATTTGGCAAAGAAAGATTTAAAAAGAATAAGTCAGAAGATTTACTTTGCTTATTAATTAAAAATATTCTAAGGTCAAGTCATATAACTGTCACATATAATGTCATAGTCACAGTAACAGTAATGTCATAAGTCACATGATGAGTCATAGAGCTATATAAGTTAGATCACTTTTAATGAGGGTTTCATCAGAGTTCTTATCAAAAGTAATCTATTTCTAGGGTCTGATAAAGGCTCTGAACTAATAAGAAAGTTTGTTTCTACAGTTTAGCCAGTGAGGAGTTTAATGAAGGCAGTAAAAGATAAATGAATTAGAGTGAGAAGGTCTGAAAATTAGAAGAAAATATAAAGTAAGAAATGTCCAAAAAGGTGGTTTCCTAATACTTGCCATTAAGTCAAGGTTTTCAACACTAATTCTTTAAATTTCTTAAGCCACTTTTAATTAGAAAATAATTCTAGTCATCTCTCTTTATACATTACATAGTGAAATTCTTAAATTCTGACTGTTATAATGCAATCTTTATAGTAGTCTGCCATATTTATTACAAAGCAAGCAGTTTTCATTCTCTGCTATACCACTAATCATGCTTCAAAGCTTACTTAGCTCTTTGTTCAACACATCTTCTCAAAGCATAAGCTTTTCAATAACATCATCTTCAATTGTGAAGCTCTATTTGTTTTTACATTCTGGCAATTATTCTGTTAAGCCCTAAACATTAAATTAGCACCTCTGAAGCAATATCTTTGCATTTATATTAACTATCTCCAAAATAATTTGTATGCTAGGCTCTCTATTATAAAACTTACTTACAATAATATATTTCATTCAGCTATATGAGTCTTGCTCTTCTTTGCTAATAAAAACTACAATTTTTGACTTACCATCTTTTTATAAGATATTTCCTCTCATTCCACTTATCAAGTTGCTTATGATCTCTGAGCTCTGTAGAACTACTTCTGTATAGAGATCAAAACTATTAATTGAATCTATAGTAAATAGGCTGACTTAAAGTGAAAACCAACTCTAAATTGGCCCATTGGCATTTATATTTGGCTTAATCATTGAAACATTAAAATCTAATGATCTTTGCTATAACTTGACTATAAATGCCTAAGACTTTTTCAAATAATAAAAAAAGTTTCTTTCCACATCTATCACCTTGACTTATTTCTAAGTGTAAAAGGTTTTTATCTTGTCTTTCATATTTAACTCTTTACTAAGCATAACTCTAATATCTTTCTAGGATGGCAGAGTGAGCTTCCTCCTCCTATAGAGGCAGCTAAAGAACTCTAATACAAAATGAATAAGATTCTTAACTTTTGCCATTACTAAAGTCAGATAATGTATTTAATTAAATGAGTAAGTTATAGCCTAAAAAATAATATGTAAAAGCCTCAAAATCACCTTATAGGCACTCTTAATATTTTTTAGAAGTTTTATTAATACTTTTTGAAGAAGTCCAAGAATTCTAAAATTCTTTGAAGAAATAAGGAGAGTTATAAGCATTATCTACATCTTTGAATTTATTAAAGATTCAACTTTCACTAGTTTTCTTTAACTGCTCTAACAAAACTAGGAAAAAATACATTAATTATTTATAAAAAGGAAAAAAAAACAAATAAATAATAGAAAACAAGTTTCTATAGGACTGGCAATAATATAGGCCATTTACCACTTACTAGATATAACTTGAACTAGAAGCTTCCCTCTCTTGCAACCTCTATCTAAAATTTCTTCTTTGACTTTTTTAGTATGCTCTACTATACTTTATATATTACATCCTTCATCCACAGCATTAGTTTTTCCATATTTGTTATAATTTAATCTAACTTCTAAGTTACTCTAAAAAAATATTGCTGATGAATAACTTCAAAGTCTCTTAACATCTGGAGGCTAGCTTGTGGAAAGCAACTAATATTTAGAAAGAATTTGAAATAAGCTATTTTTGACATGAAGACACATAGAAGTTATGCTATTCAGCAGCTCCTAATAAAAATAGTGATATATCTATTTCAATAAGATAGGATAAAGCTATTGATTATTAAAAAGTATAAATAAAAACAGACTTCTACTAAAAACTGTAGACAAATGGCATAGCTAAAACTACCTTAAAAAGCCCTCTTTAAATTATGTTAAATCAGCCTTATCAATTATCTAAATGTTGAGAAATTAGCTTATTAGTATTTTGATTTAATGCATACCAAAATCAATTATATAACTAAAATCATTTGATATGCATATCTAAGTTAAGCATGTGACACTGATTATATAACTATGCTCAGATTTCTGGAAATTAAATAATTTATCTTAAATAATTAGGATTTTAATGCATTAATAATTAATTAAAGCAATTACTGCAAATCAGATAAAATCAGATAGGATCAGATTGATCTGATAAGATCTGATGGCATCATTAAAGATATGATTACCTCAATTGATAAGATAATCTGCTACTAAATGGAGTTGTTACTGTGCAATATCATCAATTTAGCATTATATCTTAACAATAAAATAAGTATATTGTAGCAAAAATACATATGAATCTTTTACATTGAATATTATTTGAATTGCCTAATTAATTTGCACATAATGAAAGTTGTTTAAAGATATTCTATGGCAAACTAATAGAAAAATTAGCAATTTGATGGAAAAAGCTTATTGGGTTTAGTATTATTGAAAAAGTTTAGTCAATTTACACTTTAAATAAAAGGTCTAAAGATATTTGATGAAGAACTGGAGGAGATATTAATAATTTACAAAATTAGAGCACCAAAAACATTGGAGAACTCTTTTTTAGCTAGAAAAATTTATACTAAATCTTTTAAAACTGGAAAATAGAGGCCTAATAGCTAAGAAATGGCCCAGAATAATCAGAAAATGTTATATATCACAGGGAGAAGAAATAATATAAATAAAGGAGGATTTTATGATATTCAGCAGATTGCTAATTGCTCATGCTCAGAATCTCTAGAAAGTGGATATCTTAGGCTTAAGATAATAGTATACTTCAAGTTAATAGTTTAATATGCTTTTCATTTGGAGATTCTGATGGCAAGTAAATTAGAGTAAAAAGGCCTGAAAATTAAAAGGAAACATGGGCTAAGAAACCTCCAAATGGGTGATTCTCTAATAACTCCAATGCTCAGTAGAAATTAGAAATAGATGAAGTTAACTAATATAAAGCTAATAGTGAAGTTTAGTATAGAGGCAAAGATTACAGATGCTAATGTAGGAGCTAATATACTAATGCAAAATTAGGTTATTTGAATTAGTCTAAATAGAGGCAATCATAAATAAATCAGCTTTTACTAAGTTTTGGAGCTAAATTACACTTTACAAAGTACTTTTATAAAATATATAGGTAAATAATAAAGTTTATTGGTTTTTAGTTATTGCAACCTTAGTTATACAAAAAGAAGGTCCAAAAAGCATATTAAACTATTTACTTGAAGTATACTATTGTCTTAGGCTTAAGATATCCACTTTTTGAAGATTCTAAGCATAAGCAATTAGCAATCTGCTAAATATTAGAGAATCTCCCTTTATTTATATTATTTCTCTTTTCTGTGATGTATAACATTTTTCAGTTATTTTAGGCCATTTTGTAGATATTGAGCCTTCATTTTTTAGTTTTAAGACACTTGATATAAATTTTTCTAGACAAAAAACAGTCTTTTAATATTTTTAGTGCTCTAATTCTATAAATTATTAATATTTCCTCCAGTTCTTCACTAAATGCCTCTAAATCTTTCTTATCAGATGCAGATTTATCAGACCTTCCCAATGATATTAAATACAATTTTAGCATTATTTTTGTAAAATAATATTATTATATTTAAATATGCTGAATTATAAGTTATCTAATTAGCTTTACTTCATACTATCTCTATCTGTCATGCTAATTGAATTAAAGAACTACTTTATATCTCTTTCACTAAGTATTGTAGTTATAAAAGAGCTAACACCAATATCTAAAATAACTTCTTCAAATTTTTATAAAACTTTACTTAGCTTTTTTATAGTAGCACAATAGAAATTGTAGCTTTTCTCTACTTACAAACACATTCATATTTTTACTGTAAACATAATGATTTTTATTATCTAGAACTTAAAAATTAATAAAGCAGAAAATGCAATGTTATATATAATAATTTAAAGCCAAACTCTAACTGCAATATAATATTTTTGAAGTTTATATAGCAATAGTTGAGCAAGAGGTTTTTCATATAGTTAATCTAAAAAGCAAGGACTTTGTTAATTCACTATACATTTAGACTTGAATAGTTTTACAACATGCTTTTGAAAATCTTAGACTATTATAAATGATAGTAGTGTTATTATTATTGAAAAGGTTTTTGGTGAGACTCTATACAACTAGAAAATAGTAGTGGAGGTGAGTTTTTGCATTTTTTAAGATAAGCAAGAAATTTTTGTCAAGGAAAGAGCAAGAAATATGTGACTGGCTTTTCATATAAGCCAGAAAAAGCTGCAATTCTTTTCTCATTTAAGCATTTTAAAGAGATGAAAAATGAGGTAAATTATCAGATGATTGTATTCAGTCACTAAAAAACATTGAAGAAGTAAAAGCAAGAATTACAAGCAATGCAAGAATTTATTAGAGGCAAAAGAGTTTGAATAGCTTGATATAAGAGAAAATATTGAAGTAATTTGAGTATAAACTGCTAATTACTATAGAAAGGGTAAATACAACTAATTTTTCAATAGCTCTTATATTATTTTTACAGTTAATTATAATAATTAACAAAGTGAATAATAGATTAAAAGCATTGAACATCAAATTGTGGACATTTTAAATTATTTGAAATATTATCTTATATATATTTCTGCATCTTATATTATGTATAACAACTATTAATAATGTGAAATCCACTATTTTATAATTATATGGAAGCTAATTTCCATAGCCCAGCTAATCTAGAAGTTTGTTTTTATAATTCTATCAGTAAAGAGTTTGATAAAAGCAGCAGAAAGTAGATGAATTAAGGAAGAAAAGCATGGAAATTGGAAGAAAACATAGTGTAAGAGACCTTTAAAAAAGTAGTTTCCTGACAAATATTGCCTTTCATTATAAACTAGAAGATCAACACAAAACTACAAATATTACTCAAACTGCATATTATGCATATAAGCTTTAATAAAGATCTTTGAAAGTTAATACTGCATTATTGTAAAGTGGCAGATTTTTTCAATAATATGTTGTAAATGCATATACTTTAATTGAATAAGCCAAGCTTAACTGGATTAAATCAAATTAGAATTAGAATATTATAATTGAAGTTTATTAAAGAGTAGTTAATGCTGCAGCTAAAAATAAAAAGTTATTTTCTCAAAGTCATTGTATTATTCTTTCTGCTTCTTATATAGGAAGTAAACAATACATGCAGCTATTATTTCAGAAACTGGATCTCTTCACAATAGTAACTGCTAATCTAAAATGACTTGAAATTGAAAAAGCTCTTTTAAAGAAACTTAAAGTTAATAGTAAAAAATTAATAGCTTCTTACTTGCTTGATATTGTTGCCAGAATATTTAAATTTAGAAAAAATGCTTTTTTAAAGAAAATCAAAGATGGCATTTTTAGCAGTGTGTAACTTATATTCACATTATTGAATTTTAAAAGAAAAGACTTTAACATATATATATTTTGATATTTTTTATTACATTAATAAAATCAAGGATGCAGCTCAGTGAATACTATTATTTTTACTCAAATTTCTGATCCAGTTACTCAGCCTCAATTATACTAAATATAAGCTTTACTTAAATTCTTTATTTAAAATTACTAAAACTTGTTATTAGATTATTATTACTTATATAGCTTATAATTCATGTAAAGCTGCTTATGCTAATGTAAAGTGGCAAAGATGTTTCAAATGATTTCCTAAAGAATGTCAAGAAACTAGTTAATATAGTGATGATAGCTCTAAATCTGATAATAGTCCCCTTTTTAAAAAACATGGCCATCAATATAATAACTATAATATTATCCTATATAACTCTTATCTTTCAGCCAATACTAATACTATATCAATATAGAAGTTTTTACTTTAGTAAATGCTATCAAATATATTCACAAGTATATTTTATAAAGATTATAAGAGAATAACTTTGGAAATTTCTAGAGATCAAAGAAATAAAATCAAAAAAGACATGGATGCCAGATATTCTTTTGCACTTGAATTTTAAAATTAAGCCTATAATTGATAAGAAAGCTAATTTCCATATTTTAACTAATTAAAAAGTTAGTTTCCACAGTCTAGCCAGCAAAGAATTTGATGAAGGCAATAAGGAAGTAAATGAATTGAGGTAAAATAGTGTCAAATTTGAAAAAAAACACAAGTTGAAAAATATCTAAAAGAGTGGTTCCTATCAGATTTCACTAATCTAAAGGCTACCACTAATTCAATCACTGAACTTTCCTGAAGCCACTGCTTCTCAACAACCTAACCATGCTTAGCTTCTCTGGTGAAGCTAGATTATTTTCAATACTAAATAAATACTACTTCACAGAATCACTTTGCAGCTTCCAACTCCCATATAATTATCTCACCATTCAATTATACCAAGGCCTGATCTTCTCTAGCACACAATCACTTCCAAAGCTTAAGATATCTTGCAGGTACTTAAAAAGTAGCCCCATAGTCAGTACAATAGTCTTGATATTTATTTTGCCCATACATCTCTAAGTTTCTTACTCATTCTTCTTCTCCTCCATATTATTACTCTTTCAATCCTATTCCATCTATTTCTGCATCTATCATGTTTCTCTCCTCAAATTCTTTTTCATCTCTGCTTCATTCATTTTATTGCATCTATCTTCATCTCTTTCTCTTGATTTCTTTTCTCCATTTCTTCTTCTTCTTGACTTAACTCAGCTCTAAGCTCTAATTTCTCCAGTCCTTTTTCTTTCAATTCCACATTATCATTCTACTATCTCCTTCTCATCTCTTTTTACTCCCCATCTAACTCTTTCTATTTTTTCTGCCTCATTTCCTTCTCTGATTCAATCCTCTTCTCTTTCTTACTCACATTTTACTCCTATCTTGATTCTGTTTTTCTGTCTTAACTCTATTTCCCTGCCCTACTTATTTTTATTCTATCTACCTTTCTTCCTCTCTGGTTTTCCAATTTCTATTACTTTTCTCCTGTAATCTTCACCTCCATAATTCTATTAGCTCTTTCATCTTTTACAATCCTTTTAGTTGCATAACTCTTGCATCAACTTCAAACCTCTATATATGTCTCTCTTTTTAGCAAGAGACAACTAGTAGGTTTCTGCTCAATAAATGAGTCAGATATTGGAAAAGAAGGAGTGGGAATTAGTGTGGTTATGTAGAGAGTATAATAAAGTTGTAATAATTCTCTGATAGTTCTCTAATAATAGGCACATATTAAGAATCTATTTAGATTTCCCTGCTATATAGTCTAGCACCCAACTATTCACTTGACCCATTCATTTGCCTCTACTATACTTTGCTAGAGTTTTGTTATACTTAGTATTAATATATTTATTTCAACAATGAGACAAGATAAAGCTATTAATCATTAAAAAGTCTGAATAAAATAGACTTCTGCTGAAAACTGTAGGCAAATGACATAGCCAGAACTGCCTTAAAAAGCCCTCTCCATATTATATTAGATCAGCCTTATTAGTAGCCTAAGTGTTGAGAAATCAGCTTATTAGTATTTTAATTTAATGCACATCCAAATCAATCATGTGACTATAATCAGGTGACATATACATCCAAATTAGTCATATAATTATGATCATGTGACTATGCTCAGGTTTCTGGAGATTAGATGACTTATCTTAAGGAAAGCATCATATTCTGATAATAAAATGGGCATATTTTAGCAGAACTACATGTAAACCCCTACATATTGAGTATTGTTTTGATTGCCTGATCAATCTACATACAATGGAAGTTGTTCAAAGGCATTTTGTGGCAAACTAATGGAGAGATTAGTGATTTGATGGGAAAAGCTAAATTTAGTTGTTGAGGAAAATTGAGCAAGTGTTGAAAAAATGCTTATACCTTGACAAAAGGGCCATTAAACCCTATTGTGTTTAGTATTGCCAGAAAGGTCTGATTAATCTGCACTTGATGAAAAAGTTTAAAGGCATTTAGAGAAGAATCAAGGGAGATATTAGTGATTTACAGAATTACAGCACCAAAAACATTGAAGGACCCTCTATTAGCCAGGAAAATTTATACCAAGTCTCTTGGGACCAGAAAATGTAGGCTAAATAACCAAAAAATGACTCAGAATAACCAGAAAATATCATGCATCACAGAAAGAGGAAATAACATAAATAGAGGGAGATTCTGTGACATTTAGCAGATTGCTGATTGCCTACACTCAGAATTTTCAGAGAGTGGATATCTTAGGCCCAAGGCAATAGTATACTTCAGGTCAATAGTTTGATATGCTTTTTGGACCTTCTTTTAGTGTAACTAAGGTTGCATTGACTAAAAACTCAATAAACTCTATTATCCACCTATATATTTTATAAAAGTACTTTGTGAAGTGTAATTCAGCCTTAGAACTTAGTGAAAGCTGGTTTATTTGTAATTGCCTCTATTCAGACTTATCCAAATAACCTAATTTCACATCAGTATATTGTAGCAAATATGCAATAATTGTAAAGTTGCTTTAACTCTTTATTATTTCCCTTCAACAACTTTTCACAAAAACATTGCAATTCCACCACATAGTCATTAATATCTTGTGCTATACTGCATAGTTTGCCTATAGATAGCATTATCATTGTTTTTATTATTTAATCAAATATGGTGTTACTTTTTCTATGTCAAATATTGATATATCTGTTTTAACAATAAGATATAACAGAGCTATTAATCAATTAAAAAGTTGAAATAAAACAGGTTTCTGCTGAAATCTGTAAGCAGTTCTGCTAAAAGCTGTAGACAAATGATATAGCCACAACCTCCTCAAAAGGTACTCTCCAGACCATGTTAAGTCAGCCTTATTAGTGGCCTAGATGTTGAAAAATTAGCTTATCACTATTTTAATCCAGATTCATACCCAAATCAATCCTGTCACTATGCTCAGAGCTCTAAAAATCAGGTTGTTTATCTTAAGTAATCAATGAGCATTCTCAACAGAACTATGCTACTATTATTAATGACAAATTAAAGCAATTGCAGCAGATCTGATGAGATCTGATGGAATATTAAAAATATGATTGCATTAGCTAACTAAATGAGGTTGTGAACATATACATAACATCAATTTGATATTATACCTTAACAATAAAATGTGTATATCTCAGTAAGAATACATGTAAACTCCTACATAGTTTAGAAAGGAGCAGTTCAACATGTTATGGTCTATTGACTCTGGAGCTGATACATAGCAGTGTGTACTTCATTCATAATGGGCTACCAAAACCACATGTTGCAGAAAAGAAGTTGCAGATTTTTGAGTTGTATCAGTGTAATGTAGTCATTATCTGAAAGGGTAGAGTGGTCCAAGTATATATTTCATTCTTGGAAGTTGCCATGGTTTACTCTATGCCTTTTGACCTCAATAGATTTTACTATTGATTATGTCACAAGTAGCCTTTTCTTTCTGTGTTGAGGCATTATTTGTAATGTGTTCCATAACTGTTCCAGCCTCTTTCATGCCATTTCTTATAAAGGCTGTTACCACTGGGCATGCTTCATCTCAGTTGCTGAAGGTTAGACCATAGATGAGTAACTCAAAATCAGGATAAGCCTTATTGAAGGCCTTGAAAATGACTGTCATCTCCTTGGTTGAAACATGTGTTTTATGTGTATTCAGCAATAGTTTTTAGATGAGGGGTGGGGGATGGGGAGATAATACCAGTGTCATACTCTAGTCCATTTGATCATCACCTATATCAAATCCCCTAATGTGAGCCACTACTCTTCATGGTGCCAGTTCTTTCTGTACAAATATCTTGGTTCCTTCTCAGGAGGCCTTTACTAAAAGATATTCTTGGGAGTGCAGCTAACTGAACTGTTCTCTTGTGCTTAGCTTCCTTTGCTGTTCACTGGCTTAATGCTGTGTGGAAC
>QLON01002213.1:0-30443 GCA_003313675.1 Termitomyces heimii | reverse complement strand
CTGATCCCAAGATGGGAGCTGCTTGCCCTCATCCAGGATTCGCTCAAACCATGATTCTGGGGCCAGGACATTCCTCCAGCAGTGAGCCATTACCAGCCTCCCCAGCAGGTCCAGACCCTGCTCCACCCCGGAATTCCTCACCTCCATCTACAATCCCTCCCACAAGGACAAGAGTGCCATGGCAGCCCTGTCTAGGAGCAGGCGATGCTCCTAGGCCCAACCTAGGGACATCAGTACTGACCCAACCACAAGAAGGGAATACTCACTAAAGGAGGCTATATGCCCAATTACTGTGTCCTCATATAAGGCCTCGACTAGCCCTGGACTCAATGAACCTGGCCTCAGGAGCCCCGCTTAAACATCAACTTCTCCCTAGGCCACCCTCACCTCTTCTAGCTCTGAGATGGCCACCTCATATTCCCCCTCCTTGCACTCCTCCCTCTCCCAGTCACCCTGTTCCAAATGCTTCTGCTGGACCCTCACTTTGATGCCCAGTGGCCACCCAGATAAGGAGGAAAAGGTTGCCAGAGAAAGGCACACTGATGAAGCTGGGGATAAGGGCAAGTGCGCCCTCTTAGAAGGCCCCAGGGAGGAACTGGGCAACGCCTGCCTTTTTCCTTTGTCTAGGTGCCCCCCAAGGCCCTCATGACTGCCGGCCCCAGCCCAAGTCACCTGATGAGTAATTAAGACCACAGGACAACCCTAGCCCTCCACCTAATTGGCCCCCCAGCTCCCCGAACCCCCACCAGATGCCTTCATGGGCACACCAGCTCCACCACCCAGTCCTGCTCCTTGACTCCCATCCTCTGAGTGATTCCCCCCAGCAGCCACCCCTGCTCCCAAGAAATGCAGCATGCCCTCTATAGTGCTAACACAGAACATCGCTTGTGGTTGAGGTGGCATGCCTCACACACAGCCATGTCCCGGCAGGATAAGGGGCCTAGGACCTCAAACAGGCAGGAGACCTATTGCTGGGCACAATGCAAGCACTACACCGAAATTAGCAAGGAGACCCAAAGTAGAAGACTACTCACTGGTTCATTACTCACACATCAGGCATGGGCAAGTAGACCCCAGAGCCTTTTCAGGGCCTCTCTAAATTGCTCCTGCATTATGTCTGCCCATGCAACATGACGGCTCTTCAGGACCTCTAAGATGGCCCCTATTGCCATCCCGGAACAACAGAAATGGGGGGCAAATAGCCTAGGGTGGGGAGAGAGTTGCAGATGGGGAGGGGGGACAGTCTTCTGCATAAAGGTGGGCATAGGACCACTTGGATGGGGCTCCAGGAGGACACTGGAGCCTGCATTGAGAGTAGGCTCTGGGAGCTAGCTGGGACTGCCTCTGGAGTAGGATTATTGCATTATTCTGAAAGAGGAAGGTCAGTCATAGCAAATGGACAATATGGCAACACTCATGTTGGGCAAGCAATGCCACATGCATGCGGTATTGCATGTCCCAGGCCTCCCATGCAACCAAGGGGGCCACTTCGTTAGTGAGCAGAGGCGTTAGAGAATGCATCAGAGTATGTGACATGGTTGAGTTGATAGTAAATTTTCTTTTGATATATGGCAGGTCAGGTGCTGGATCCCATGATTGGACCCTGATCTAAACCACCAGTTATGTGCACCTCAGAGGGTCTTGGTGCTGAAGGAGAGGTGATGTCACGACCCCCTCCAGAGTCCTCTAGGACAACTCTGGAACTCCATCTGGGACCCTTTTTTATCAACCCCACAATGCACCCCACCTCCACAGCTGCCAATGCCACCACTATATGCATGACAACTGACATTAGCCAACCCTCCAGGAATCCTGCATCACAGATCCTGGAATTGACTGCTGGCAATAATCAGATTGCATAGCCCACTTCTGGCCATCACGCATCACAACTCCCTCTGCACTAATTGATCATGCACCCCACATGCATGATCCAAGTATACAGTTCCTGCCCACTACTCAATGTCTCCCAGAACTCATCCTAGACACCCCAGAATCCTGAGACTTGATCCCATAGTATTTATAGCATAGTTCCCTGTTGTATTCCACTAGTTTTAATATTACTTAAATTGTTGCATGCCCTCTTGCTTGATTGGTATGCACTGACTGGCATGCTTTGACTGGCATGCCTAAATAATTGCATGCTCTAAGTTTGGTATACACTTTGCAACTTATAATTTGTTAACTGAGTCTCATCTTAAAACCTCCAGTTCCAACTTGACCCCCTTTGATTCCCAACCTCTACAAAACACCCGAAGCCCTGGGTCAAGTTCCATCTCCTAGGACCACTCCCTCTCCATGTCTTGAACCCTGGAGCCCAAGCCCCAGAGCTCCAGACACCCAAGTATCTGTAGATCAAGTCTGCCTTATAAGGGCATTGCTTTCCTGGAAAGCCCCCAATTTAGCAGAACCTAACAGATATAATAGATGTTCACTGAAACTCTCTGACCAGTTTCTGGATATGGCTACTACTCCTCATTTCACTAATGAAGATTCTATACCAACTATCAAAAAGAAAGATAAAGAGCCTTAAGCCATGATTTTGTCTAAATTCTACCTTATATGAGAACAAGCTTATGAAAAGTATAAGTAATGATTAAGTAAAAACAATGCAACTATTGATTTAATTCATAGCACTATTGAATATATATAGTAAGATTCTATAATTGACCTCCACAGTGTGAAAGACATTTAAGATCACTTTTACAAAAGTTACATCAATCAATAAAGTGGTGTTAACATACATTACTATTATTAGCAATTATATGCAAAAAAGTAGGATAGTTGCTCCTCTATAATAAACTATATCAGTTTCTATCTTAATATTCAATGATGCATTACCAATGCTGAATATAAAATCAATAATAATACCATTATCAAGGCTATACTACTTTCATTGCCCAATATTACAGCTTGGAAAGTTATAAAGCAAAACTTAGTATATAGAGGAAACTTCCCCCTCACTATTGAAAATATATCTGCAATACTTATATCTATATATAACTGTATATCATAGAAAGAAAATACTACAAATAGGCAACTCACCTTTAGATTTAAATCTGGCAATACTCTGAGTGAGAGTAAAATGGATGTAAAAAGCTTAAAAAAGAAAGTCAAGCCTAAACATAAATCAGAAGCTGAAAATATATGCCACAATTGCAGTGAAAAGAATTATTGGAGCTCTAAATATCTAAAGCCTAAAAAACCAAGGCAAGTAGAAAATGTAAATGTATTTATAGATAGTTTTGCAATATTAGGTAGAAAAGTGGGGATGCTTCTTATAGCCACTACTAATGGCATGCCTTTACAATATACACCTGGCTTGAAGTAATAAGAAATTTATATATGCTAGGCTAATAGGCAATTATAGCACTTTCTATTATATTAAATGTATAAATGTAGGTATTGATAATAATCAAGTCATTTATATTGAGAAAGTCTGATGATTAGATTAGTAGTGGTCAGATATTGAAAAGAAAGGAGGTTAGAGGTTGGTGTGGTTATGCTCAGAAGAGTGTGGTGAAGTTATAATAGATAAGAGGGAATATTTCACAGAGAGATGGTAAGCTAAGAGTTGTAGCCCTCATTGGCATAAAAGAGCAAAACTCTCATAGTGGAGTGGAGGATGTTGTTATAGGTTAACTTTGCAATGAGAAGTTTGGCACATTAATTATTATGCAAATAATCAATATAAATGCAGAGGTATTGCTCCAAGTTTTGGTTGACTTGTTTTGTCTGTTCATTGATCTTTGGGTAATAAGCTGTGAAGAGCACCAATTTGATATTCAGAGCTTAACAGAGTGATTGCCAGAACTTGGAGATGAATAGCACTCCATAGTCAGAGATAATATTATTAGAGAGCTTATACTTTGAAAAAATATGTTAAATATAGAGTCAGGCAAGCTCTGGAGTATTATTGATGATGTGGTAGGGAATGAAAATGGCTTACTCCATAAGGTGGCAAACTTCCACAAAGATTACATTGTGGCCTTTAAAGTTGGAAAGTTTCACTAGGACTAAGGTTATTGACTAATTGGCAGCAATTTAAAGAATTCAAAGGATCAATATTGAGTTATCTTGGTATAGTGGCAGATGTTGCAGAATTGTACATATTAGATGACATCTTTCTTTGCTTTATGCCAGAAGAACATTGGATTAATAAGTTGAAGGGTTTTTCTAATGCTAGAGCAGCTATATAACTTATAGTTATAATTTTGTTATAACATGTTGAAGTGGTGTTTACTACTATCCAAAACATAAATAAGCTTATTTCAGGGCAAGAGCTTCCAATTAGGAGAAAGAGTGAGGAGAGAAGAGAAGACATACTATCTACAGGGTTCTCTGGTATACTCTAAGAGTTGTAGTTGCAAAAGTACAAGTTAGTTAAAGCACTTCAAATCTAATTCAAAAAGGCCTCCTTATCAAGTAGCAATATAAAGTTGAGCTGTTTGAGAAAAATAACTATGTGGTGATTAAAGGCCTTTAATCTGTGTTGAAATATTTTTTTGAGTATATGTCAGAGTATTAAGTAAGAACATTGAGTTTTGCACTAAGTCATTCTAGCTAGTAGTTAATAGTGAAGTTGTATTTGGACAGAGCTTCTAACTAATAAGCTTGTCTCTGGCTAAGTTGTTTTATAGTGATAAAGTACTGGAAATTGTTATAGTTAGAGTAGACTTAGGTGTAATACCAGCTCCTTTAAAGTAGGCATGCCACTGTTAAAATGCTTTTACAATTATAAGGAGCTCCTTATTGTAGATGTTATAATTGAGCTTAGTAAGGATCATCAAGCAGATGTAGAAGGTGTTAGGGCATAGATCTTTGCTATTGAAGTCTATATGCAATAGTATATTAGCAATAACATAGTTTAAAGTAAATAAGTAGCAATAAATTAAAGTGTTGAAGAATGGAGACATAGGTAAATGCTTTCTTTAAAAGTGCAAAAATGCTTTAACAGTTGGAGTCTCAGTTTTAAGAGTGATTTTTCTGAGTCAGACCATTAAAGTGTTTGATAATACTGGAGTAATTGTTGATGAACTACTCATAGAAATTAGCAAAGCATAGAGAGCACTATACTTCTTTAACATTTTGAGATCTTAGCCAGGATATAATTTCTTTGACTTTTACTAAATGTATTCAAACTTCATTAAAAAATACAATGATGCCAAAATATTTGACTTTAATAATGTGAAACATGCACTTTCTGGGTTTAGTATGCAGGTTGTACTTCTGAAGTCATTTTAAAACATGTCAAATATATTTTTAGTGCTCTGTAAATGAGTTGGAGAAGATTAGAATATTATCTAAGTATACAATGACAAAAATGTAATTTATATCATAGAAGATGCTATTTATAAAATATTGGAATGTGGTAGAGAAGTTAGTGCTGTTTTCCATTTATATCCCAAATCTATTTAGACATTATTGTACTCAGATTGGAGATTACTCCTTGTATAAATCTTAGCACTGTAGAAGCAATCAACAAAATTGCCAATGAGGGAAAAGAAGTAGCAATTTTTTCTAATAACTTAGTTTAATCCTTGGTAGTTGATGTAGAATTGTAGAGAGCCATTTGTTTTCTTAGGAAAAAGGACTAGAGTGCCTGCAAAAGATGTGAAGAGTTATATAAATCCTTTTCTAAGCATATTGTTGAGATATCTCTTTAGCACTGGGAGTTTTATCTTGGATATATTGTAGATTTTCTTAAAGAGTGACATCTTGATGTTTTTGAGCTCAATTTGATACTTATAGTTGCAATGAAGGAGTAGTTCCTTGATGCTGCCTAAAGAAGATGTCAGCAAATTTATGATATTTAAGGGAGATAATATCTTTATTCTTCTATCTTGGCTTTTTTTATTATATATTTAGATCAAAGGTATTTTTAAGGAAAAGTAGGAGTGATGTTTAACTGACCAGCCTCAGCTTCTGATTGGACAAGTTACATACATAGCATAGCACTAATAGGCAAATACTAAGCTTGCTAAGCACTGCATCTAATTATCTAAAACTTGTTAAAGATAAAGATAAGCTGAAAGACTTTGACCAGAGTTGCAAATTGCCTTTATACTTATTCTGGGAGATGTTGAGTAAAAAATGCAGAGGTGAAAAGAGCAGATATCTGAGTAGAGTGTTGAAGGTAGTTGTAGTGGTTTATATTGTGATAGCATTTTTACTCCCTCTTTTTGGTTCTGGAAAATGAGAATAGAGTCATTTTAGATTGTAGACAGTTTTAGTTAATTGTCATTAAGCTCATTTTTGATGATTGGATTATACCATGACCTAAGAGATATTGCAGTAGCTAGTCACTTCAGTGTTGAACTTTATACTCATTTCATTCTATTTATTATTTGGAGCTAAGATAGTCTTAAAATAAATAATGGAGATAGTAGAATGCAGCTAAGTCAAATAGAAATCAATGAGAAAACTTAGTTTGTTTATAAGCATGCGTTTGTCTTTATAATGCTATATCATCAGTTTAGGAGAGGTGAGTTGACTATTGAGTTAGATCTTGGTAAGCTTGTCTAGGGCTTTACTCTACAATGCTAAATTGTGACTAATAAATATCTTAGTGGTGCTATTATTAATAACAGCATGCTTGATCTTGCCAATAGTCTGAAAGATGATATAAATGATGTAGAGTGCAACCTTTCAGTAGTTACTAGAGCTCTTTTGGGGCTATTAGGTGATATTTTGGGATTAAGAATGTAGAAGTTGACTGAGGGTAAAAAGGAAGTGGGGTTTCAACTAAGAATTATTTTGAGGTAGTGCCAGTCAATTTTGGGGTTAATGTTGCATTGCTAGGGAAGCTCTAAGATAAAGAGGAGTTTCTTGCATAACTTTGTTATCAATATCTGAAAATTTTTGCAGGTTTCATTTTTAAAGATTAATGAAATATAAGAATAGTGGGTAATATTTTCTGCAGAGAAGACTTCACCATTGAAGAGGCAGAGCTAGATGGGATTTGGAAGTTGTATAAAGAAGAGTCCTACATCTAGGGCTCAGGCTTTATTAATAAAGTTGTTGGTAGCACCACTGTTAATCAATATCAAAACTAAGTCACAGTTTAGGAAAAGAAAGAGTTAAAAAGCTTGAGAGGAGAAATATATTATGCAGATGTCTGGGGCAAGTATCAAAGTATGTAAATTAGTATTTAGTGCAAAGACTTTGAAGTCAATGCTATAATTCAGCACATGTTTGAAGTCTGCTAAATTGCTTTCTTGTTTTCTACATATCAAAATTCAAATTTGTTATTATTGACAATTCAGACAGCATATTCCAAGGCACTTTATTTGAAGCAATCCTATATAAAGTAACTAGACCTTCTGCACAACAAATACACATGTTTCTTTTTGCAAAGCTTTTTCATCTCTTCTATAACTGTGACCTATAAATAGCCTGTATTAAGTCTTGCCTATAAGAATTCACTAGTATTCAAGTTGTCAAAGCAATAATCAGCATTTGGTAGGTCTTTAAGGTTATACCTATCTACTACTGGCAAGTTGTTGTACTTGGCAGCCTAGATGCAAGCTGAGAGGCAGTTGCAGAGTGGCCTAGTGAGGCTGTATCAAGCATCAGAGATTTTACCAATGTGGGTTATGAATTTTTGAAAGCAGAGATACTAGTTTTGGAGTTGCCATTATAGATTACTATTAATACTTAAGCCTCTTTCTAGTTGTCATATAAGAGACTATTTCACTTGGTCTTCTTAGTAGCATTAGTTGATATGTATGACAAGATTCTTGAAGTCATTATATGTGGTTAGTTTTGAAGCAATGCAAAGAACTTTATAAATTTGTTCAAGGAGAGCCTTATAGAGCTAAAACCATAAAGTATTGTAGTTTTATCTCATTTTATAAGCCTATTTTTTAAATTGAACTATAAAGGCTATAAAGTATTCTTTAGAGCTCATCTAAAGCAATCTCAAGTTTTTTTCAGCTTTAGCAATAGTATTGTAAACTCTGAATTTACTAAAGGATTTTAATATAAAAGCCTTGCAGTCTGAAAACAGAGAGTATTAGAGGTTGTACTAGAGTAGCACAGTATAGTAGTTTAATGTGATTTTTTGAAGATAAGAAGATGTAAAAGCTACTCAAGCTTTGTCAGAAGTATATATATATACAGCTTGTTCTGTAAAGTGTTTAAACATTATACTAGGAAGATTTACCACTTTTGAGCATTGTAGCTACTGAATAGCTTTGACTTTTGGATGTCTAGATGTTCTTTGTAGGCCAGGGCATTTCAAATCTCTCCTTAATCTCTGCCCTTAGTGGGGAATCCTTTGGAATTATAGTAGTAGTAGTTGTTATTCCTAGGGCCTCCTGGGGAAGAAAATGTATCAATGGCTGGCTCTCAACTGCTAGGAAGTCTAGCATTCAGAGATCCTCCACCCAGGGGGCCATAGCCCAGAAATCCACCATCTTCTAGTTTGAAAACCTATTTAGAAGGAGAGGAGCAGTTTAGAGTGAAACCTAGAAAATAGTTGGGCTTTTAGAAGTTCTTAAGGATTCAAAGAAGTTTGAGGCAAGTAAGAGTATGCATTATGGGGAATATTTAATAAGTGCTGGAGTTTTGAAGGTCAAAATGGTGAAGAAGATTGCACAGTCCCAAGTTGAGTGGGCATGAGGGCTTATTTGCTAGCTAATTAATTTAGTTAAACATGTAATTAGACTCTTGATTATTGGAACAGCAGTTTTTCTCTGCTGTGGAAATTGGCAGCTTCTCCAGAACTTGTTTTCATGTTTAGAAGGCATCAGTTTTAGTAATAGAGTTAGCTTGGAAATATAATAACAATCTCACTTTGCATGTGGCTGCTTGACTAAATAATCTGCCAATGAGGTTGAATCTTTAGAGAAGGGCTAAAGCATCTAAGTTTTGTTGGTAACATTAGGCAGGCCTTGAAGAAGAATTATTTATAGGTCCTAGCATCTTCAAAAGAGATAAGAAGAAAATAAGATAGAGTAAAAAAAGATAAATTGAGAGATGAATAGACTAAAAAGAGAGAGATAACCAAAAATAAAAAGAAGCTAAATGAAAAACTAAATAACTGTTTACAATATCAAGACTACTTATACCAACTACTAAGGCCTTCTTTCAGTATCTATAGAATATCTTCAGCATTGGAAGTGATTATGTGTTGGAAGTGATTAAGCAGCAGTGAGATTGAGCAGCAGGCAGTCATGTGAGAGATTGACCTTATAAGATAATTGTGTGGGTGGCATTTAGGGCATTAAAAGTGATTTTACAATAGTTTAAGGGCATTATTTTTGTGTGAAGTTATAGGTATATCATGTCATATCTGGAGAAGCTTGGTGATTTTAGTGATTGAATTAGTAATGTTGGAGACTAGAATAGGAAGAAGTGAGGGTTGGTGTGGCTCTACTTAGGAGAGTGTGATAAAAACATGACATAGTTAAGACTATGTTTTTAGCTAATCCACTCCTCCACACCTAACTTACAATCCTTGTACAGATCATACTTGGATTTATAATAACCACCTAGCCTGCCTCTTTATAAAGCAGGCACTGTACTTATTAGAGTAGAAGTTGTGCATAGAAGAATGAGACTCTGTTAAGTTATATAATAGTGTAGTACTAGTGTATTGGAATCTAACCATAGCAGCAATAAGTCTGATGGTGCAATCAGCACTTAGACAGAGTATGTGTAAGTACAA
The DNA here is from genome assembly GCA_003313675.1 of Termitomyces heimii. Lineage (NCBI taxonomy): Eukaryota > Fungi > Basidiomycota > Agaricomycetes > Agaricales > Lyophyllaceae > Termitomyces > Termitomyces heimii. The sequence continues at coordinate 20,776 of QLON01002213.1, read as the reverse complement.
ATTCCTCAGATTATATAAATGAAATTCTATTATAGTACCTAGACAGAGTACATGCAAGTATAAATTCTAAGTACTTGTGATTAGTATTATTGTGGGTAGATATATAAGTGAGTAATGCACTTTTAAATCATATAAATGGAACTGAAGGTGCAGTCTATAATAATGCATATATATATATGCATTTGCACAAAGGAAGTGGCTAGCCATAGTGGCTCTAATGTTATGGCCAAGGTACTTCTTTAAGTTATCACACTCATCATATCTCAATACTCCTTCTTACTATGGACACAACTTGCTTTCCCTTATTGTGCATGGAATAAATATATTGGTGATGTTGTCTCAAGTATTAACATACTTAACTATAATTTCACCCATCTGTACTCATTCTTATATAAAATGATATTTGATGTTGAAGTGTTTTACTCTAGTGTATAAGGTGGAGTCTTTTAAAAATACAATGGCTGCTTTATTATTACAAAATAGGATGGTTAGCTTTATAGTTATATGGTTATGTCTAATCATATTCATTAATGTTTGTAGCTAAATGCATTCTTGTGTCAACTTATATGCCACCATATATTCTGCCTTACATAATGATGTGGCTATTGTCTTCTGCTTGTGGATCAACCATAATATGGCCCCCATGCCCAGAGACCACATGTACCTGCCCATACTGCATTATATGTCCAGGCAGCTTGCTCAATTGGTGTCCATGAATCTATGTAGTATAGTAGCTAGGCCCTCAAGCATTAGCTTCATGTCTTTGATACCTTTGAAATATTAAATGAGTTAGATGCCTGTATTCCAGTGTATTCTATCAAAGTTGTTTAGAAATTGCAATAGATGTTGGATAGGATATGCAATATTTAGTTGTGTGGCAATGGCAATGTAAAGCAAGCATCCCACCATTGATCTATAAAATAGCCTAGCTATATTTTATTTCTCATTCTATATCTAGGCATTATAATTTGATTTTCTGAGTTTTGCCTCAGGTTTCATAGGCAGTGATAGAGGGTGAGCATCTTGTTGACTAAATTATTATATAACCCATGAGATGAATGCAGTCTGAAATAGTACAACAGTATGATTTAGTCTATTTTACTTCACAGATATACTGACAATCTGTTATAGAGTGCCTAAATTTGATATAGTCCAGACTTTCCTCATTTGTGCTTTGAACTAATTATTTTTGCTTTTAGTGCTTGCAATAGATAAGAAGTTGTCAATGTGGACTGTAGTAATTACAGTTTCTATTGCTTGCTTTCTGTAATATATGCAAGATTTGCAGGTGAGCCTAGTGAAGCTCCAAGACAGCATTTGTTTGTTGAGTGTTTTGTTTCAGATTTGTCCAGCTTATTTCATGCCATTGATGCAAGATTAGGTTATTTAGATCAGTCTGAATAGAGGCAATCACAAATAAACCAGCTTTCACTAAGTTCTGGAGCTAAATTACACTTCACAAAGTACTTTTATAAAATATATGGGTGAATAATAGAGTTTATTGAGTTTTCAGTCAATGCAACCTTAGTTACACCAAAGAAAGATCCAAAAAGCATATCAAACTATTGACCTGAAGTATACTATTGCCTTAGGCCTAAGATATCCACTCCTTGGAGATTCTGAGCATAGGCAATCAACAACCTGCTGAATGTCATAGAATCCCCCTCTATTTATGTTATTTCCCCTCCCTGTGATGTGTGACTTTTTCTAATTCTTTTGAGTCATTTCCCAGTTATTGAGCCCCCATTTTCTAGTCCCAAGAGACTTGGTATAAATTTTCCTGACCAAGAGAGAGTCCTTCAATGTTTTTGGTGCTCTAATTCTGTAAATTGTTAGTATCTCCTTCAATTCTTCTTTAAGTGCCTTTGTACTTTTTTTATCAGGTGCAAATTGATTAGACCTTTCTGGAAATACTAAACATCATAGAGTTTGATGGCCTTCCTGTCAAGATATAGGCATTTTACCAACATCTGCTTAATTTCCCTCAACAACTAAATTTAGCTTTTCCCATCAAATTGCTGATCTCTCTACCAGTTTGCCACAGAATGCCTTCAGACAACTTCCATTGTGTGCAGCCTGACTAGATGATCAAAATGATATCTAATATGTAGGGATTCACCTATAGTCCTGCTAAAATATGCCCATTTTATTGTCAAGAGGTAATGCTAAATTTAATGGCCTTGCACAGCCACAACTCCATTTAGCAGTAGATTATCTTATTAGTTGATGTGATCATATCTCTGATGATGCCATCAGATCCCATCAGATCTGCAGTGATTGCTTTGATTTGTCATCAGTGCACCAACTAATAGTTCTATTGAGAATGCTCAAGGTTTACATAAGATAAATTACTTGATCTTCAAAATCTGAACAGAGTCATATAATTATAGTCACATGATAGAATTAGGTGTGCATTGAATTGAAATACTGATAAGCTGATTTCTCAGCATCTAGGCTACTGATAAAGCTGATTTAATCTGAGTTGGAGAGGGAATTTTAAGATAGTTCTAGCTATATTATTTGCCTACAGTTTTCAGCAGAAGTTTATATTTATTTAAACTTTTTGATAATTAATAGCTTTGTTATATCTCACAGTTTGAGACTAACATATTATCATATAAGCTCTTTTGCAGCTCACATGCTCAGTTCTTCTTTCCCAGCTTTTCAAATTCTTCTAATTGTTTTATATATTGTACTTTTTTCTCTAGTAGGATTCTATATAGAAATACCATCTTTATATTGATTTGGGCAGCATTCTACCCTTTTGCAGCTATGATATGTAAGAGAATATGCCAGAACTTCATGTACACAGTTAGGGATGTGGTTTTATTGTAGTCTCTACCATAAACTTGTTCATAGCCTTTAAATACAAGTTAGACTTGATTAGGCTACTATACTCATCATGCTTGATTTTGAAGATTAGCCTGGCTCTTTTTACCTTCTAGTTGGCTGATACTTAAGAGTGTGGCACAAGCTTATAAGCACCCATTTCCTTCAGCAACTCCAGCTCCTTCTAGTATCCTCATCTCCATTTTTCTACATCTAGTTCAAACTGGGCTTCCTTCCATGTGGTGAATTTATCTTTGCTATGTAAGAGTAGAGAGTCAATGTTGCTGAATTGAGAGATTGCCATGAATATTCTATTATAATCAATTTTAGTAATGTGGGCACATGTGGGGTTGGACACTTATTCATCTATATATGTCAATGTGGGTGCTTGTTATTTTTCTTGCTTTCTAACTTAGCTAGTACTTCCTCTTATTGATTTACTTCTATCACTGCTCTATATTCAGCCTTCTATTCTCTCATTCTCTGCTTACTTTCTCTTACTTGCTCCACTGCCCTTTCTAATCAAGTCTGCTACTTATTTATTTTAGTTGCTGCCTTTTTAGTAAGTTGTTTAATGTGACTTGATTATTGCAGCACTTCTTTGACTCAATTTAGTTTGTTCATTGAGTTTAGCTACTGTACTATTATGGTTAGTAATTTTATCTTGAATTCTGTTAGCTCCTCATTATCTTATTGGGGGGTTAGTGATGTGGAGTTATTGAAGTCTTGAAGAAATGGAATGGGAGGTAGAGCTGTCTTGAGTGTGATCTGTGGCCTGATATTTGTAGTGAGTGATGATTTATTGCTTTTAATGAATTTGACATAGTAGGACTGATAGACTTTCCTCTTCTTTATATTCCAGCACCTATATATCTTGAAGTTCTGTCTATATCTAATTAGTACACATTCAACTGAGCATGGCTTGATCTTGGAGTTATGTGTTGGTATGAGTATAAATGCATGGCACCTGATCTCTTGCATGTAAGAATAGTCAGGACTTTTGTTAAACCAGAGTTCATAAGGTATTTTTCCATTTAGAGACTTTGTTGGCATTCTTGCATGTAGATAAGTGGCTGTGGCATAGAATTCATCCCAGAGATACTCCAGGCAGTTAGAATCAATGTGCATAGCAGGTGCTTTCCCCATCAGCATTTAATGCATACATTCTACTTGCCCAATGTGTGCTGAGGTATATAGTGTGCTATATTCTGTTGCTATCTCTCTTTCTCCAAGCCATGTTTTTATCTCATTGCTATTTAGCTTGCTATCAAAACTTGATTGATATTTGCCTACTTTCAGACCACACTTGCTTACTTATAACCTTTCTCAAGCCTTTAATGCAGAAAAAGCATCTCTTTTATTTAGAAGAGGGATAAACCAAGGTACATTTATAAAGTTATTAATTATATTCAGTATGTAATGGTTTCTAGACTTAAATTGTGTATTTACTGGCACTATCAGGTCAACTCACACTATTTTCAACTTCTATATTGCTTTATGCTCCTCCTGCCTCAGTTTTGGAACTGGTATCCTTATCTGTTTTTCCAAGAGGCAACTGTCACATTTTAGTAGTGTATAATGAAGGGAGGTGAGTGCACCTTTGATCTTGTGATTGCAGGCTAACTACAAAATAGCTTGGTAATTGGCATAGCCTAAGTGACAGTCTTAGATAGTCATATTAGCTTCATGGTGGATAGTATATACATATTATACTGTGGCATTAGAGAGGTTAATTGCATATAGTTTTTTCTTCAGTATTAAGGAACCTTGAGCAATGATTTTTCCACTAGATATATTCAAGATTTAGACTCCTTTACTATTAAAGAGGGAGCAAGCATTGTTGTTAACTGAAATATGGCTGACTGAGACAAGATGAATAGTTGAACTTGGAATGTATAGCATATTCTGAAGAAATAGGGTGTTTCCATCCTTGATATGCAGCATGTTTCCTACACCATACAAAGTAATTGCTGATCCTCCAACCCCTTTAATGTCTTTAGATATGATGGGTTAAAGTGTAATAAAGTCTGATTTATATGAAGAGATGTATATTGTTGCTCTTGAGTCCATATAGAATGGCTGATTAGTAGTTATCATGAAGATGATGTCTTGGTCTTGGCTGGGTGGCAGAGCTATTGCAGGCTTGGATTCCAAGTTCTGCATCCAATCAATTAATACTCTAAAGTTTTCCTCCTCAATAGTAGCCATCCAGCCCTCTTATTTGGAGTTATTGATGTTGGTAAAAGTAGTGAGTATCTCATCAGCCATTAGACTAGTAAAGCTAGCAGGTGCAAATATGGTGCTTAAGGTCTGTAGCTTCCCAAGGTCACTATCTTCTACAAGATAGACTTTTCTTTGTAGGCCTATTAATTAGATGTAAACTTTCCTTTCAGTAGTGTTATCCTTGCCTTTCTATAGTTGCATTGCTGTCAATAGATTAGCTGTGCATGCTGCATTCTATGCTGCTTTAAATTCTTGCTTCTCCATTGCACCACCTGAATATGCATAGTATAGAGCCTTATATTCACTACAAGATCTTCTATATATCATGCACATAGTGCAACACTTTACATTAGCATGGTGGGTATATCCAGGAAGCCAAGGTTTTTGTGAATGCCAGCACCCTCATGCTGTAGTGGCAAGTATAATATTAGTAAATAGGCCAGAATCCAAAGACTTTAAACTAGTGAGATTCTGCATGATTTCCATGAGCTTTTAGATGTTGTTAGAGGTGTAGGAAGCTGTCCTGGTAGCATTGGCAAGTCCTTGAGAGACTTGGGCTTGGATCAATGCATACTGTGGGTTATTCAGGCTGTTAAGAAGTATCACACACTTAAAAAGATTCTTATTTAAGGCTTTTATAGCAAATATGCAATGGACTATATTCTAAATTCTCTTTGCTATGATGGTAAGTGATTTATTTAAAGAGCACTAGATCTTAAGGACTTCTTGCATTAAAGTGACCATGCATATTGGTCCCTCCCCTTCTGCTCATACCTTAATTTTATTATACAGGCTTACAGTAGTTTTGGCATTGTCAACTTCTTTATATTCAGAATCATTTAGTGTAGTAAGGATAACTGCTCACATAAGGTTGTTATTAGCAATCCAGTTGTTGTATGCTACAGGTTTAGTTAGAAAGCTAAAGCAGGGAGTGTAGTTTGGAAAGATGTAAAATTTTAATCAAAAGAGCAATAGATGAATCTCTAGTGCTTTTGACTATTTGCTGAAGTTTGTGGTGGGGAAATTGCAGAAAAACTTGTCCTGCTTCCAATCTGCTCCATAAATGAATATGGTCTGCATGGATAGAGTAGTGGTATTGGTGAGGAATATTTTAGAATTAGTAGGCATGATTTTGGGATAAGATGAAGTAGAACAGATTAAAATCCTATTATTTTTTTAAAGATAATAAAGGCACTTCAGAACTCAGTACAGCTAGAAGTTTTCTTAACAAGAGAAAAAAAAAGGCACAAGGGTGATGAGAGATAGTTCCAATAAGAAAGATCATACTTGGATTTGTAATAACTACCTAGCCTGCCTCTTCATAAAGCAGGCACTGTACTTATTAGAGTAAAAGTTGTGCATGGAAGAATGAAACTCTGTTAAATTATATAATAGTGTAGTACTAGTGTGTTGGAATTTAACCATAGCAGCAATGAGTCTGATGGTGCAACCAGCACCTAGATAAAGTATGTGTAAGTACAAATTCTAGGTACTTGTAGTTAGTATTATTATGAGTAGATATATAAGTGAATAATGCACCCTCAAATTATATAAATGGAACTGAGGGTGCAGTCTGTAATAATGCATATATATATATATATATATATATTTGCACAAAGGAATTGGCTAGTCATAGTAGCCCTAATATTGTGGCCAAGGTACTCCCTTGGATTATTACACTCATCACATCCCAACATAGTGCAACAGGTTTGCATGTTTTAAGAAGCCTTAATCATGAAGTGCACTACATTTGAATCTCTTACAAAAATAGCAGATGCCATTCTCAATAAGATAGATAGTGCTTTTGAGGCTAGCAATGTTATAAAGGAATTGCTACAATTAATTGTGATCTTGTCTTCCCTCTCTAATAAGTCATAATGTCAACATTATATTAACTATATTGCATGACTTGACTATTATGGCTAATGTGATAAAATATGGCCCTAGTCAAATCCAGCAATTCCTAAAGGAAGAGCAGACTCTGATCAATGCAGACAAGTCAATAAATGCACTAAGCAATATAGCAATAGCTTTGATGACAAAGGCTTTCAGGTTTGACAGGCTAATATGCAGCAGCTGTAAGGCCTATAGTTGTCTAATATTTATAAGACACACCATTTCTTGGTGTATTGTTGAAGGTGGCACCTTAGGCTGGCTTACATGAGCTGTCAAGCTATTATGGAGATAGCACATGCTAGCATAATCAAAGGTATGCCTAGGACCTTCCCCTCTAAATATAATGAAGTTATGAGTTTTTATAGTTTACAGTGTGTTCTCACTGAATCAGACTAGGCTTTAGTTTATTGTCAATGTCTACACACAAAAAGATAAGCTGCTTATAATGTAGCTAAGTTGAGTAATAAATAGTAAAGTAAAATTATTTAAATATATAAATAAACTGAAATAACTACACTAGCACTCTGCTCTGCTACACCAAATCTCTCAAATATAATCATTGTATTCTTGGAAAACAGGCTCAAATACCTATACCAAAGGAAAGAGAGGAGAGAAAGGAGCACAGAGCTATAAAAAAGCTTGAGAAGATTTAGGTTGATTTCACAGGCCAATCAGCATGTTGCATACTAGTGATGGAGACTGTGCACTTCAAGCATTGAGGTTAAAATTAATCTAGCAGCAATATAGTTGACTGGTTCAAAAGCCAAGTTGTACTAGCATCAAAGCTCTGAGAACACAGTTTTTCAAGTCTGGAGAAGACTATTTAGAAATAGCATCTGAGATAAAATCAAATAATATATATTTGCAACTAGTTCTCTTATCAATGCTCAAAGTGTGAATTGCAAACAAATCAACACTAGGTATCAATTTACAATTAATCTCTGGGGTTTTCTAAATATGTGTAGTTGTATAAGATATATAGAAGAGATATCTGGAAAAGACTCTAGTTTTTATGAGCATCTAGTGACACTGTGTATAGAATTCTGTCTATAAAGTCTTTGCACAGAGTAAAAAAGAAAGCCCTCAGTAGACATTTCTTAGTACAATGGTGTAGTACCACACAGAAGTTTTAAGCACACAGATTGCTATAAAAACACTTTCTAGTGCACACCAATCACAATTCTGCACAAAGTAGTGATAAGAATGGACTAGTCAAAATTTGAATTGTTCATATGCTACTCATCTATTTCTATATTTACATAAATAGTGCATGAATATTACTATGAGCCCAGTAAGGTCAAAATATATGAATAAAGGTATAATAAGTACAAATAATAAAATGCTAACCTGGAAGAGGGAGATCCAAAGAGAACAACTCTAAGAAGTCACTCTGCCAGTTGGTAGTAAACATTCTCATCAGTCACATCAATTACACTGCATGACACTGTCACGCTAATGTAGCCCTGTGTGAAATATGATTTGTGGTCCACCATAGTATCTAAGGGGTTGAATTCTGGGAATGAGGGAGGGGGGCATCTAAGTAGCGCCTCTATTCACCTACATGTTAAAGTATAACAATACGATACACGAGTAGATCTAGACAGTCATCTATACCTAGATCCATACACCATAAGTAAACAATCTAGGTACGACTGTAAATAGTTTAACTTCCATGTATAGTAGTTGTTCCTGACGTACCCTCTGTAGTTTATGAACAGAATTGAGGGTACTGGTGGTTGTCCGTACTGTTATAAGATACTTTGACGCAGCATCTTCGCAGATAAACCTTTGATTGACGAGCAGAAATATATTTGTTATGGTCTGGAGTTAGTGAGTCAGAGGATAAGTTTATTGTATAAATATTGAATGATAATATTACACACCTGGAGTCAGCGAGCCAGAGGATGACTCGAAATCATACGTGTATAGTGACTACATCATCACCAGATGATGAGGTCAATTGGTGTATTCCTCGACATACTTGGACAAAGCGACTTGTGGCCAGTCGTGGCCCTGACAATGGTGGGTGGTATCAACTCTTCACTGTATTCTTTTCTCATGGGGAGAAGGGGAGGTTGAGAGGTTGAGAGGTATGTACCGCGGTCCCAATACCAAAGACTCTGCGCGGCCATACGACTCTTCGAGGAATGACGCGTATGGCAAGTCCGGGGAGAACTGGGAATCACAATACGCCCCAAGTGCATGTGACCAACGCCGCCGCCGCAGATGGAAAGATACTGCATAGTTAGAGCACATAGATCGGAAGCAGGATCCGGGGTCACCTCTATCGTTGTACACCACGAATAGTATGCCTCAACAGCCTTGATGCGGTGGAGGGTTGATACGCGACTGTTGTCTATGTCTCTCTGAAGACAAAACCCTACAAGGATCTGGAACAGAAGCACCGCTGAGCATCGGAAGAAATATAGTGCAGTCTACTCGAGTGCTGTGAGCTATAAACCATCACATCTCCTGATCTCGATTGTAACATGACTATCTTTTTACTGGTCAGCTATCACCAGATAATCGTTCTCACACTCCCTCTTCTGAAACAACACAACAATCACTTGATTTTGTGATGGATATTCATGTGTAGATCAAGCTTGGATCAAGCCGTTGAACCTCGCAAAGATCTCGTATCTCCTCCCGGTGTGTACTCTAAGGGCGCTGGATCTGTTCCCAATCATTGTTTCGCTTTGCCTGGTGCATGTGGTCTTCACATTCAACTGAAAAAACGTAAACAGGTGCTCTGACTAAGTTCCAATTAATGACTTCTTTGTATATACCCAAGACTTGTGTACTAATTGATTATATAATATTGTATACAATGAGACAACGTGCTAAAAAGGAAAATGACCTTTCACTGGGATGTGACGCGTTGGCGTGTCTATTTTACTAAATTATTCAGATATTCTCACAGTTCCTCCAAATTCGCACTCATTCGAATATATCATATTTAAAACGCGATCAGCTCCAACTGTGAACCAAATGGCTTCCTGTGAAGTTATGGAACTATCAATGAGTTACAATATCCCAATCATCGGTTGATATCAGACAGTCAGGACTCGAACATCAGGTCCTGACGTTGAGACGTTGAGAACTCCTTGTGCTCAGCACAGCCTTGATTCTCCCTCTTACTGCATTTGAGTTGGAACCGGCGACAGATGATTAAATAGTGCTCTTCAACCCTTCAGGTTTACAGATAAAGCATTCTGAGAAAGTTGTGGCACATCACTATCATGGGCAACCAAATCAACATCATCTGTCTATTATCGCCCGACAATCCTGCCATTGTAAACATGCAGAATGGATTTGGTTACTATCTCATCGGAACCGTACTTCAAAGCGCTGTGTGGGGCGTATCAAGTCTTCAACTGTGGGTCGTGAAATCTACGCACACTACCTGATCTAAATGTCGTTTTTAGGTTCATATTTTCCATGAAGTACTATGCACCGAGACGCGGATATAATATTCGCTGACTATGATTCAGCTCAGAACTTGATTCAACATTCTTAAAGGCTATGGTATGCTACTGATGCTTTAAACAAAATCGTCTGCTCATTCCATCTCATTAGCTTACATTCCTTTGGTATGTTTGGGATCCTCCGCTGACGTTATTTATGATCAGATTTTGTAGGGTTCTTGAGACCTCTAACGTCTGGTTGAATGTGAAAGCGAGTGAGTAACCACAATGAAATGTGACGCGTCGCTGACTGATTCAACAGACTGGCGACCATTCAATCTGCATGATGGTATACCTCCGAATCTCCTTCCACTCCCTCTGTGAGTTTGCAACCTTGAAACCAAGATAGGTGGCTGTTAATGACATGTTTCAGGGAATTGTGGCATCACGTATGGATTGAAGTAAATAAATACCTACCAGCAAGTTTGAAAGCTTATTAGAGTCACAAATTCAGTTCACCGTGTCATTGGTTGTTCAGTTGTACTTCATCCACAGTATCTACAAGTGTGAGTAACGATTATTTATCACAAGACTAGCTACAGGAGGTCATTTGTTGTTAGTGTCAGTGGCTATCCTTCAAGGGTTGAAGTCAAATTTAATTGTGGGAGTCACAGCCTTGCTAGTAAGTCAACCTTTTCCACAAAGACCCCACCTGAGATCATTGCTAGACATTCCTAGCTGTGACACAGACAGGTCAGCCTTACAACTATTTTGTCCGTATTAATTTCATATCTTATCCATCGTCGCATAGTGCTCATGATTGGTATGTCATTTGATCAGCCTCTTCTCATTTGTCGTTCACCAACCTTTACCATAGTATATATAGTTTATGCGTAATTCCTCAATAACGGTCCTTCTTTATGTCGCTTACTTTTGCTTTCAGTTATGGACACCCATTTGCTATCATCACGACTAAGCGTCAAATTGTCTGTCCTAGTTCCAAACATTGCACCTTTGCGTGACTGACATTCATCAATTTTCAGTGCATCTTTGCCACAGTTCGCGGACTTACAGTCGTTGTGGATGTTTGCATAGCAATTGCTATGATATACCTCCTTCGAGGGCATGGTCTTTCATCTAGGTAGTTATGTTGATTTCACTTACGGCAGTTATTCCAAAATTCAACTATTCTTTGGTCAGAACCAGACGTCTGATATCGCGAGTCGTGATTGTTATAGTTAGTACCGGGTCATTGACGGCGTTCCTTGCTATTGGTGTCCTTGTGTTGGTAAGATTCTTTCTGGAAGTTTGGGAGCAAGGATTCTTCGTTTCACCATTGATCTGACAGACTGTTGTGTATCCCAACAGCCTACAATTTGCCGTCCTTGATAGCGCACTTGGTTCCATCTACTTCAGCACTTTATTGGCAAATTTAAACGCTCGCAACTTTGTGAGAGGACCAGACAATACCATAATTATGTCTCAAAATTTGTGAGTTACGGGCCATAGCGTCGCACAGTAGGTACGAGATCTGCAGGGGAGGGAAGGGGGGAGTATTAATATATATTGTTGATCAATGTTATTGCCGCCTCTAATTCACAATGCTACGCTAGCAGTCTTTGTAGAGCGCCATGCATCAGCAAAGTCTGGAAGTCTGGTCTGAGCTAGAGTGATCTGTCACTGACTGTCAAGTGATCGCCAGAGCTACAGTGCTCCAGTCAAGGTATATGAGTGTCTGGTCTTGGAAAGTGCTGGAAAGTGCTGGACAGTACTGGATATATAGTTGGCTCCTGCTAAGATCAGTACATTAATCTTTTTCTTAGGACTGTCAATGCAATAGACCATACTGTCAAAATCCCATTGCTGGATAATTCTAGATTACTAGCTGAGGCTAGATAAGACACAACAAACCTGATTATCATACAATATATTAGAGTACACTAGTGGTATGCACACAGATATTGTACATGTATAATACCATGATAAATAAATGAAGGTGTCCTTCGCGCTGTTTATACACTTGACATTTCTTGAGAGAGCCTCCTCTCTGACACTAATCAATGTCCAAAATATGTCATGCTTGCAGGCTTTCTGAATGAGATATTAGTAGGAAGTTACATAAAAAAGGAATTTTACCTTGTTCATCTTGAGTATGGATATGATGATCTTTCATATCAGTAGATGATTAAAAGGAGTGGCCTTCTGAATAACATTTCTGGCTCTTCATCAAGGTTTGTAAAATGATACTCACATTTCCTTACACTAATATATCAGTACCTGAAGAAGGTGACAGAAGATGAATAAGGTAGATTCTCTTTTTCATATGACTTTTTTCTGGAGCATGCTAATCTTCCTCATCTAGTGGTACCTCATCAACAAGAGATTCATCCTTATTCAAAAGTCATGTACTATTAAGCTCTAAAAGTCAAATTAGCTTGTGCTAATAATTAAGTAAAGAGATGCTAATTTCAAAGTAACTTTTGGCTTTTAGCTAATTTTTGGTCCACTACTGCTATGAAATTTGTTTCATCAGCATAATTATCATGTTAAATCTCAAATAACTCTTCAGCAGATAGACTATGGTCATTTTGCTTAGCTGTAAAGGTGATCTCTAGAGGCTATGGCTCAGTTACACAGCTGGCAGAAGGAGATTCAAAGAGTCTAAGGAGCCACTCTGCCAGTTGATAGAAAATATTCTGAGGTCAAGTCATGTAACAATGTTATGTAGTGTGACTGATGTGACTGATGTCATGGTCACAGGGCCAAGTGATCCATTTTCCAGAGTTTGGAAAAGGCTCCAGGACCAATAAAAAAGTTTGTTTTTATAATTTAGCCAGTGAAGAGTTTGATGAAGGCAGCAGGAAATGGATTAATTAAGGTGAAAAGGCATAGAAATTGAAAGGAAACATGGAGTAAAGGACCTCTAAAAGGATGATTTCCTGATCTTAGCCATATGAACAGTGCTCTCACTATTGCTACTAATTCTGGATTGAGCATCAAATTTATACACTATTTATAAATTCTTTTTATCTTTCTAATCAAACACTATATTGCTCTCTTCATCTAAATTTAGAGCAACTTCTTTCTAAAAAACATCTTTAGCCTAAGAGCAGTAAGTTAAATTAAAGATTATAAGAAAAAAATCACACACTTAAATCAATTCAGCACATAAACCATACTGAGCTGATTTTTTGGCATAGTAATAAATAAGAGCAGGTAGAGCAGGATGTAAAAAAGGATCTTTCCAAACTGTCACCTTATTTGTGGCCTAGAAAAAAGTAGATTGTTTAATGAATTATAGAGTATAAATAGTATAATTACATTGCTACATTGCTGGCTACAATGCTTAAATTCTTAAAGAGCTATATTATTGAAGAGAGCATTTTCAGAAATGCCTTCAGTAATTGGTTGCTTAGATTGTTATATATTAGGACAGATTGATTGAAAAGTTGTTGCTAATTAAACTGCATGGTTTTCTTGGCTTTGATTGCTTTGACAAGAATGAAAATTACTATAGCTTATTTTAGCTCTCAAATGGCTTGATAATATTTTTGGAGTTTTTAATTTCTTTGAAACTTAGCTCCAATCAACTCTTGTAAGCCTATTTTATTAATTAAAGAGATTGGAATGCAGATATAAGCATTTGATAGCTTATTTATTAACTCAAGTTATAAAAAGAAGTTATGCTTCACTTACTTATTACTTTGATGTTCTTTCTTAGAATCTCTAAGTTTCTCAACAATTATAGCCATAGCATCAGAAACAGCTTAGTTAAAAGCTATATTGAAATTCATTGTAAGAAGAAAAAGAGCTTAATAGCAGTAAATAAGCCTGAAATATAAATAATAGAAATAGCTAAAATTGAAGGCATAAAGTATTAGTAGTTAGTAGCAAATTGAGTTCTTCTATTAACTAATATTACTGTATATCTTAAGGATTTACTTGTATTTCAATTCTCTAAAAGCAGCTCTGCTTTTAAACTGTGCAAAGTTGTAAATAACCAATAAGAAGAAAAATAATTATTTCTAGTGCATTTTTATTCTTATTTCCATCTAGGTGGAGGTCTAGGAATTATTTAAAGTATTTAAAGAAAGAGATTGAAGCTCCCATTGTTGATGAGGAATTCACCTTGTTCTTCTACTCTGCACATCATGTTAACTACAAAAATAAACAATTCCTTTACTCAAGTGATTGTCTATAATTATTTGTATTTAATAAATATATTACTGTCTCTAAACATTCTGCTAACTAGCTCTATAGTTAAAATCTTATTAATATCCTTTTAAATCTCAAATATTCTACCTAAAATGTCTTTTGCTCAAATTGGACTTTTCTTATTTTAATATTTGCTAATCTATATAAGCTTCTTATTCATGTCTGATATACTTACAATCCTCTGGAAAAATGGCTTTGTCAAGATATATGCACTTTATATATGCTCAGGAAGGTTATGACAGCTATAAATCCTTCACTTGCATGATTAGCATCACTTGATGATATAAGGAATATATGAGAGATATAGTCAGTGAGCTGAAATGAAGCTTCTTAAGTGATCTATAAAATTTTAGAAAAATTAATAAATTTATATCAATGTCTTTATATACTCTCTTTGTTCTTCAGCACTGCATTGATTGCATTTAATATATTTATTCTGACTATATACTTGCTCATTGCTCATAAGTTTTTCTCTCTTAAAATTTTTTTTTTACTACTTACATCCATCTACTTGCTCTTTATTACTTCATCTCCCTGCTATCCCTGCTACTCTTATAGCAGACATGTCTTTTGCAAATTACTCTTGAATTGGTATTAGAAGCAGTTTGAGCTTAAGTAAAGCTATCAATGAGGCAACAAACCTGCTATTGTAAAAAAAGCTGCCAAGGACTAGACAATGTTAGAAAACATTAATTAGCTAGATAAGGAAGATCTTAAGAGCTGTTATGCTGCTAATTATATAATGGTATACTTTTTGCATATATTGAAGCTGAGGAATAGCTTGCTTTTTAATTTCTATTGGAATTTAAATCTATATAACACAAATGTCTATAAATAATTATCCTCAATTCATATTAGAAATGACTTTATTTTGTATTTATATAATATAGATGTTTATAAGTAATTATTTAATATATAGTCAGTTTGATGTTATATAGATATATGTGTAAATTAGCTTATCCTCAGACCATGTTAAAAATGACTAAGGGTATTTATATATATTTAGAAGAATATATAAGTATCTATTATCCATTATTTTCTTATTGATAATAGATGTGATATGTTAAATGAGACAAAGCATGCATGTCATTACCTCAACATTAACAGTCTCTATGTGCAGTTTATGCTGCATATTTATACATCTATCTTTTTATAATTTATACTTTAACCTTTTTTAAAATATACTTGATTTTTGTAAAAAAAAAATAATGAGTTAGCCACAATGTCATTGCTGCATCTTCAACAATTGCATAGATATATAAAAATGTAATGTCTCCTTATTTTTTCCTTTCTAGATTAGAGCTAACTATACTGCAGGCTGCAAAAGAAAAAGCCATATATTATATTAATAAGCTCTAGGCTGAGCTTATTAGTATTCTAGTTTTATATTTATAATAGTTCCCTTAGTGACTAATAAAACAGCCACTGCCACAAGAATCAAAGTCACAAGGCAAGTTACTTATTATATCATAGTTACACTAATGAGTGTTGTAACTGACAATTTCTAATAAATATTGATGGTGATGAGAAAATCAGTGGATTTGTCTATTACTACTAAAGTTATGCTACTAATTATTTACTGATGAATAGAGAAGATTACAAGGCTATATGGCATATAAGATAAGCAACTTAGCAAAGGTTAGTTAATGCTCTTTAGATGTCTTATAAGTGACATTTCTCTTTTGCTATCAATTAATTAATTATTATACTTATTATATATAGACTTTATCAATTTTTAGCTTGATTCATAGTAAACTACTTACTCTTTTCAGCTTCACCATCTATTCTTAACTCTAAGGCTTGCTAACAAAGTCTTTATAAGTTCTACTATAAATACTCTACTTATCAAACAAGTTAAATAGCAAATAAATCTCTCTTTTTGACACCACTTAAAGTTAAGACCTCATTTTTTATATTGCTCAACTTTTACCAATGTATTGCTACTATTGATGCAAAATTAGGTTATTTAGATTAGTCTTGGATAGAGGCAATCACAACTAAACCAGCTTTCACTAAGTTCTAAGGCTAGATTACACATTATAAAGTACTTTTATAAAATATATAGAAATAGAGTTTATTAGTTTTTAGTAAATGCAACCTTAGTTACACCAAAAGAAGGTTCAAAAAGCATATCAAACTATTGACCTGAAGTATATTATTGTCTTGGGCCTAAGATATCCACTTCTTAGTAATTCTGAGTGTAAGCAATTAGCAACCTGCTAAATGTCACAGAATTACTCTCTATTTATATTATTTCTCCTTTCTATGATATATGACATTTTCTAATTATTTTAAGCTATTATCTGGCTATTTGGCCTTGATTTTCTGGTTCTAAGAGACTTGGTATAAATTTTTCTGGCTAAAAAAAGGTCTTCCAATATTTTTGGTGCTCTAGTTTCATAAATTATTAATATTCTCTTCAGTTCTCCTTTTAATGCCTTTAAACCTTTTATATTAGATGCAACTCAACCAGATCTTTCCAATGATATCAAATATAATAGAGCTTGGTGAGTGGTCTTTCTGTCAAGATATAAGCATTTTACTAAAGCTTGCTTAATTTTCTTCAACAACTAAATTTAGCTTTTTCCATCAAATTGCTGATCCCTCTATCAGTTCACCTTGAAATTTCCTTAGACAACTTTCATTGTGTGCAGATTTATTAGGTGATCAAAGCAATACTCAATATGTAGAGATTTATATGTATTCTTGCTAAGATATGCCCATTTTATAATTAAGATGTGATACTAAATTAATGGCCTTGCACAGCCACAACTTCATTTAGTAGTAGATTATCTTATCAGTTAATATGATCATATCTTTGAAGATGCCATCAGATGCCATCAGATTCTATTAGATTTATAGTGATTGCCTTGATTTGTCATTAGTGCACTAACTAATAGCTTTATTAAGAATGCTCAATGTTTACATAAGATGGATCACCTGATTTTCAGAATTTGAGCATATTCACATAATGATAGTTATATGATAGATTTGAGTATGCATTGAATTAAAATATTGATAAGCTAATTTCTTAGCATATAGATTATTAATAAGACTAATCTAACCTGGCTTAGAGAGGAAATTTTATGGCAGTTCTAGCTATGTCATTTGTCTATAGCTTTCACCAAAAGTCTGTTTTTATTCAGACTTTTTGATAATTAATAGCTTTGTCATGTTTTACAATTTGAGATTGATATATCACCATTTAAGTAACACTTTAATTCTATATACTAAACTTATACTAGTGATTATTGTTATTAACTCACTAAGCTCTCAGTAGCAAGGCAGTAAATTCAAATCCATTCTACTAAGCCTTCATTTCTTTACTGCACTTTTCTTATCTTCCACTTTTGCTAAGTTTTTAAAACTTGTCAAATACTTTTACAAGCAAGCCCAAATATTAACTCTTACTGCTATAACTAAGGAATATTACCATTACTGGCACTTAGCAACTTTTGAGCATTAATAGTGTAGTAGATCAAGGTGAAAACTAAATTACATAATACATATTTTTGCATATTGCCTAGCATCAGTAATATAATAAGTGGTTTGACAAAATAAATAAAGGGCTTATAAAAAACAAAGTGCCAAATTGCATTATTGTCTGCAAATAGCCAGAGAGCTTGCCCATCATGATAATCTTAATAGACAAAATAGTATAAGTGTAAATAGATCTATCTGGAGCATTAGCACTAGCTCATTTTTATCAAACATAAGTTCTGGCACTTTTTACTGCAGAATATTGCCTGTGCAAGGTTAGCCACACACATTAAAAAAAAAGAAATACATAAATGGCAAATAGATAAACAAGTCATAGTGCTAGCATATATGCAAAAAAACTCTTGGTAGTGGTGATGAAAGTGAATTAAATAGGCCTCCATTATGAGCAACCTCATACAAAGAGTCAATAATGCTTTGTTTAGGTCTATAAATATGAAAAGAGAGCATTTAGATACTCTTTAGAAGTTCTAATAGTTAATGAGGTAGTAAGAGGAAAAAGATGAAGAGGAGTGAGTGAGGCAGTCCCCCATCATAAATAACTCAAATAAAGAGTTGATAATACTTTGTTTGAATCTGTAGACATAGAAAAAGGGCATTTAAATACTCTCTGAGGATCTTAATAGTTAATGAAGTGGTGGAAGAGAAGGAATAAAGAGAAGTAGGTGAGGCAGCCCTCCATTATAGACAACCTCAAATAAAGGGTTAATGATGCTTTGTTCAGGTGCATAGACATTGAAAAAGGGCATTTGGGTGCTCCCTAAGAGTCTTAAGAAAGAAGCAAGGTAATGAATAAATAATTTAGCAATATAAGAAGGAAGCAGAGCAATAGACAAATAACTTAGCAGCATAAGAATGCTTTTAGATTTTTCTTTTATAAGCTTAGTCTCACAAGAACATTCTCCATTTCTATTTCTTTACTTGACCACTACTATAACCTTATAACAGTTTATATCCTACATATTTATAAGCTCTATATTACTCAAAGTTTTTTCTACTAAAGCATATCTTATCAATATAATTGACTTGCAGCCTTGTTTTTTTCAAATCTTGCTTCTAGTATGTGAGTTTTCTTGTAAATTTGTCTTATTATAATGTTTTATAAGTAATGTTTATTCTACCTTTAAACAATTTATTGCTAATGTTTTCACAATGTATTATAGCTCAAACATAGTTACTCTGGTGATGCCTTAGAAAACCTATGTGCCAAGCTGGTTTATTATGTATATGGTCTGGTTATGTATTGTTTTAATGACTATTTTAACAATTTTGGCCTCTGCCTAAATGGTAATATATATCTTCAATGTGAGTTTTATGTTCTCATTCTAAAATTCTTATTTTTAAGTTCTTTACTCAACTAAATCATTTAAGTCTTAAAAACTCTTGTCTTATTAATTGCTATCTCTATCTTTTTAGCTTTGAGCTCTGAATATATTTCTATTTTATCCATTTTCATAGCTTTGCAACTCTATATTATAATTCTCTTTATTATCACCTTTTTATCAGTTATTTTATTTCATCTTATTCTTTATTTATTTTCTTTTGATAAATACCTTCTTTTTTCTACTTATTACTATAACCACATGTGAATAATCTCAAATTTTAATTCAAGTTTTAAGATCTTTGCAAGGTTTAATAGCTTAATCCAAGCTTGATTTACACATAAATATTTATTATTAAATCAAGTGATTGCTGTGTTTTAGAAGAGGGAGTATGAAAAAAATTATTTGGTGATAGCTAAACAGTAAAAAGACAGCTATGATTGAGATCAGGAAATGTGGAGATGTGATGATTTATAGCTTGCAGCACTTAAGTAGACTGCACTATATTTTTTTTGATGCCCAATAGTGGTTCTGTTCTAAATCCTTATTGGTTTTGTCTTTAAGATGTGGAATACATGCACCACTTTCAATACTCCTCTTTAGTGGAACATGAAATCCTAGTCCTTCATATGCAATCACACCTTCAAATATAAGAGAATCTTATCAACCTTATAATCAGGTCTTCTCTTCTATATATGAGAATAGCAACCAATGCTAAGGTTTCTTAAAACAGTATAATGAGTAAAACAATGAGTAGATATATAGATTAGAAGATGAAAAGATGAGATAATCTATATCTAAAATCACTTGAGTGATTTACACATAAATATTCATTATAAAATCAAGTAATTATTGTGTTTCAAAAGAAGGAGTGTGAGAAAGATTATCTAATGATTGCTAATGAGTAAAAAAATGGCTATGTTAAAATCAAGGTTAGGAGATATGAAGATGGAATAATATATAGCTTGCAGCACTTAAGTAGACTGCATTATATGTTTTCTAATGCTTAATGGTGATTCTATTCCAGATCCTTGTAAGGTTTTATCTTCAAAAAGACATAGGCAATAGTCACATATTAGCTTTTCACTGCATTAAAATTGTTAAGGCATATTATTTGTAATGCACAATAACTGAGATTATTTTAAATTCTACTTCTAATTTATATGCTCTAACTATATAGTACCTTTTTCTCTATGGCAGCAGCATTGGCTTACATTGCAATTCCCAGTTTTTAACACTCTTTAAACTTGCCATGCACATCATTCCTTAAAGAGTTATAAAGCTATGCAAAGTCTTTGTTATTGGGACCATAGTCTATACCTCTTAACTTCTTAACCTCTCATTCTTTCTATGAGAAAACAATATAGTGAAAAGATAATACCATGCACC